>JAOYMZ010051669.1:0-13930 GCA_025802335.1 Pinguicula primuliflora | reverse complement strand
AGCATATCACTGAACACTGCCATCATACATCTCTGAAATGTGGCTGGAGCATTGCACAAACCAAAAGGCATCCTCCTGAAAGCAAATGTGCCATAGGGACATGTGAATGTAATATTCTCCTGAACTTCTGGATCCACTGTAATCTGGTTGTAGCCACTATATCCATCAAGATAGCTATAATAAGCATGGCCTGCTAACCTGTCAAGCATCTGATCAACAAAGGGGAGAGGATAGTGATCCTTCCTAGTGGCCTTGTTCAGCTCTCTATAATCCATACACACTCTCCATCCAGTCACTGGCTTTGTCTCAATCATCTCCTCATTCTCATTTACCACAACTGTCATGACCACCTTCTTGGGGACCATTGCACTGGACTAATCCAACTAAGATGTTGTGCCATGTAAACGGTACAAAGTATCGATGGAAGATATCACATAATGTCTCGAAGCTAGGAAGACTGATGTACCTTGGAAATTGAATAATCTATCTTGAAAAATAAACCTTGAGAAGTTAGAAGAGTTTTAGTCTAGGTAAGATGTCTTGGTCAAATTTGTAAGTTTGAGGAGTCTTAATTTATTTTAATGGTTCAAATATGTTGGGAACCTTGGTTAATAATTAGGTTACTTCTTGAGTCTTTAATCCTTAGCCTATAAATTGAGTCCTAATCATTGTATTTGGTAGTTTTGATTGAATTGAGAAAATTGCGGCTTTAAGCCTCTGAGAGATTCTTGCAGAATTTCGCCCCTTTTTATCCTAAATTCTGCGGTATTCAACCTTCTAAGGAATTCTTCCAACTAACGCCTCAAGTCGTATGTAAGTTACCCTAAGCTGCGGTGAATGGTTTCCTTCAGTTGGTATGAGAGCTCAGTATTCTTCAATTCTTATTGCCGGAAGTCCTGTGCCTTTGTTTAAAAAAAATCAGATTTTTTTTCCGATGAGATGGTTCAGTTAAAGGTGTTGATTGATGATGTCCAATTCTTCGAGTGGAGATGAAGAGGAGCATTCAAAATACAATGGTCCGGCGATCTTTGATGTGTACCTTTGACGAAGTTCAAGAAGTATACTTCTACGTGGCACCAAAGTCGGCCATAGGAGTCAAAGAGGCGGAGGTAATTTATATTTCCAATAATATTGGGCAGATGATGAGAACTTATTAATCTCAAGGTATCAACAATCTCCATTAGAAGAAAAAATGGACGGCGGGTTCAATGATGTCTATCCCGAAGACATTGTAGATGAGGATTATAAAAATAACAATCTGCCAATATATGATTTATGTCTTGAAGACGGCGAGTTCAACGTTGGCGCTACTAAGGATGAGTCATATAACTCAATTTTTGACTTCTTTCAAGAATATGAAGATTCTATGCCAGAAGAAGTAGAAGGAGAGGAGGAATATTTCCCACCTTTCAGCTTCTATCCTATGCTAGAGGAGGATTTAACGGAAGATGAAGAAAATATCTCAATTTTTTATTTCTATTTTGACGAAGATGGCTCTGGCTCAGAAGATGTTGAGAGAGAAGACGACCTTTGGGGTGAGTATCATGAAGAGATCAACGAAGAGGATGAAATTTGGGATCCTGGAAAAAATTTGAGGACGAATTTTCTCTTGGAGGGAGGAGCTGATGTACCGTCGGAATCAAATAATCGATCTTGAAAAATAAATCTTGAGAAGTTGGAAGAGATTTGGTCTAGGTAAGAAGTCTTGATCAAATTTGTGAGTTTGAAGAGTCTTAATTTATTTGAATGGTTCCAATATATTGGGAACCTTGCTTAATAATTAGGTAGCTCTTGAGTCTCTAAGTCTTAGCCTATAAATTGAGTCCTAATCATTGTATTTGGTAGTTTTGATTGAATTGAGAAAATTGTGGCTTTAAGCCTTTGAGAGATTCTTGCGAGAATTTCATTCCTTTTTATCCTGAATTCTACGGAGTTCAACCTTCTAAGGAGTTCTTCCAACTAACTCCTCAAGTCGTATGTAAGTGACCCTATGCTGAGGTGAACGATTTCCTTCAATGACCCCGCTCGGTCAGTCCCAGTGCAACACTTCCGCACCGGTCATGTGCCTTTAGGAGTGGGCATTCGGAAGAAAAATTCAGAATTCGGAAGAATTCGGAATCCTTTCCGAAATTATTTTGGAAGCCGAATCAGAAGAAAAATTCGGAAATCAATCACAATTTAAAATTTCGGAATTCGAAATTTCGGAATTCGAAATTTCGAAATTCGGAATGCACTGTATTTCAGAATTCGAAATCCAAATGTCAATCCTATGTGCCTTCCCCCCAGATATTATGTGGCCAACTTCACTTTCAATTCTTCTAGCGTCTCGCATGCCTCAATATTCTTTTCAACCTCGGTCAACCAAACTGCCGCATCCTCCGGATTCTTGTCATCTCAAAATGTAGTAGTCCTCATCTGATGTATAGCCTCCTATTGCGATCGTAATCCACTGCAGGGTATCACTCGGCTCAGCTTTGGAACATCCGTACTACTCTCAGAAGATGAGAGCAGAATTTCTCCAGACACCAAAGTTGTTGCCAATGCTGTGAGCACACGTAGCGTCATATCTCCCGGCCATGTTGCCATCAAGAGTCGTCATCTTCTCTCTGCCATGGCAGCGTGCGACACCACATTACAAGAGCCAGGGTAGAACAGTAAACAATGAGGTGAACAAGAAGTCTATCTAAAAACTATAAACTTAGAGTTTCTTATGAGGCAACCTAAGTAAGATATGTATTTCTTTTGAAGTTATTGATAGTTGTGTGTAGTTTTATCAAGAAGGCTCCAGCTGATAACAAGTGTGGGGTGATGGAACAAATGTATGTCACACTAATGTGCAAGTATACACAGTCGTTCAAGTAATAATCTTTGGGTAAGCAAGGATCATCTCCCAAAGGAGTAGGTCCTAACATGCTTCGTCTACAATCAATCCCAGAGTAACTACACAACAAGGTTTGAATTAAACTAAAGACAGAATGTAAATGAACTAATCTATCACTAATCTAACACAAACCTAATTACATAATGTAATATAAATGGTGTCACTAGCATTTAAGTCACTACACAAATACAGAATGTAAATGGTATCGCATCACACTCAGGAGAGAGATCAGCTCAAGGTAAGGTATCTTGCCCCGCTACGCAAACGTAACAACCTATCCATATACACATGCTCAGTTTGTATCATTCACACCACGGGACTCAAATGTAACCAAAGCTCACGGTCAAGACAGTGGCTGCTCTAAACCTCAATGAGTGAATTTCAACAGGCTTACCCTCCACCAGTCGTGTATTGGTGACATTGAGTTCATAAACATGATTATCTCTATATGTAGCACCAAGAGTTAGGGGTAAAGACCTCAAGGACGATGGTGTTAGCGTGCCCTGTGTAGGAATCTACCCTTGTGAGCTAGTTTTCGAATAGATTCACCTACATAAATGAAGAACTTGTGCACAAGAAAGCAAGCACATTCATAATGAAATTAACAAGGTTAGACTATGAAATATACGAACAAGTCATAAAATGTCTTGAGCCCCAAGCTTACAAGATTAGCCCATGCTTAGAGTATGGGCATAAGAACAAGCTAGATAAACACAAGACAATGTCATAATTCGAATGAAATAATGCAAAACCCAAGCCTTCTCCCTTGTCTGAATCCGAGTCTTCTCCTATCCCCTTTGTGCTCTTCAATACTCGAAGGTATTTCTCCTCTCTTTGGTGGCCTTGGCTTCTCTCTTGAGCTTCTTAGTTCAACCACCCGAAGGTCCCCCTTTTTTGGATGAGAGATATGATATGTTGTGGGAGATTGGAAAGTGGCCGAATGTATATAGATTTTCCAATAATCGGATCCAGAGTGAGAAGTGTGGTGGGTGAGGGAAATCCCAAAATATCTTTTGGGGAAGTGCCTCTCTTCTCTTAGAAGCTTCAAATCTTCTCTCCTTCTCTTTGTGTGGCCAAACATCTGTATGTATGTATTTGGTCAAAGAATTCAACCTTTTGCCTCCTTTGTTGAATGAGTCAACTTCTTCATTCCTTTTGTAATTTGGCCTTTATAAATGAAGGAGATGTGGCCTCTTCCTAGCCACACAATAACTTGTGTGCGTTTGTAACATACGGATAGCTCTTTTCTTCCTTGAGTAATAATCTTCACTTGAATAATTAGGGCTCCAAATGTGTGTAGCTTAAGTGAAAGATTATGTACGTTGTCCATTGTTGTACTTTGATCTTCACATGTTCATATCATACTAAAATGTTCATGAAATGAGTATAAATCATGCGAAATACGAACATGTACCTCTTTTTTTCAGGTTAGCACAAACAAGCACCATTTAGGGCATAATCTAATTGTTTAGGGCATGAAAAGATATAAAATAAGGTATGAAATAAACTCCAAATATGAGCTTATCAAACACCCCGCACTTAAACGATGCTTTTCCTCAAGCATAAACTAGATGTAATCAACCAGCGATGTGATCAATGAAGCATGTATGCATGAATATGATGCGATAGTGAAAACATCATGCATTGTGTAGATGAGTCTTGTTTGAAGAATGGCTTAAAGCAAGACATCAATATGCACCTAAATGGATCAAATGAGCTGCAGGCCAACAATTCTAAACAAGAGAAAGATCAAATGGACAGATAAAAGAAGAACGAATGTAAGGGAGGTAAATGCATCACCACATATCATGTAATATATACTTCCCTAGTAGCTTCTAGTGTGACCCTTCTAATATACATTCTGCTTTCTCTAGTAATGCATTGAACCCTTATCCATCTAACCTCTAATCCTACTGCACAATTTTTCGTAGCAATCTCAAGTTGAGTCTCACTCCATCACACGCTTTCTTTTAGGGATAGTTTATAGGTGAAATAAATGGCCTCTCACTTTGGCTTAAATGATTGTGGACAGTCCTTTATATCCAGTTTGACTAAGAGATAATGGTGATCAACTGCTCACCTCTTCTTTATCATTCTTCAACAGTGGCACAGCTTCTTCTTTATTGCTGACTTTTTGGGCTTCTTGGATTTGCTCTAAGTCTCCTTTGGCTTTGTAGTATTGGACTTAGACCTCCATTTGTTCATCAAGGGGGATTTAGAGAGTTTTTCTTCGACAGTTTTGCTAGCTTTACTATTTAGGTGTGTCTCTGATCTACTTATTTTGAGATATCTCGTGTCCTTCTTTCTTTTCTTTTCTTTAGCTTTCTAACTTTTCTTTTTCTTCAGCTTTCATGAACTTCTTTGGTTGACTCTTCATGCTGCTCAAATAGTCACAAGCAAGTTCATCAAGATCAACTTAATCAAACCAAACTAAAGGCTTCATCTCTCCCTTCCCTCATACAAAGGTGTGAATGCTCAACTTCGGATTAACCACTAAACTCATGCACTCCACCATTCATACCACTAAGAGTTCAATAACATCAACCAAATAGTCATAAATGAGCTTCACAAGCCACAACTAAGAAAGTATACATAAGTAACATGCATACTCCGAATATGGATGAGCATAAGTAAAGATAATCAAGAGAATCAAGAGATACGACATGGATCAAGATAAATATGGTGAATTATATGGATCAAGCTCAAGTAAAAGTGTTCAAACAAAAATTTTTTTAGCTAAAAGCTCAGAATGAATCAAATGAATAAAGATCAGCAGCGCAACAATAGATAATCAAAAGAACAGGTATGTTCCACCCGACCCCACACTTAAACTCATGCATGTCCTCAAGCATGGACAATAATCATAGAGACTATGAAGAAAAAGGGATGAAGCAATATAACCTGAGAGTTGTGTTGAATCTGGATGTCCAGTGATCAGGGAATGACTTGAACACCTTACTTGGAGTTTTGTTTTGGACCTTTGCCTCAACTTATTTGCAATTCTCACAAAAACACAGTTACAAGATTAGAAAAAGAAACTAAAGCATGAATGAAAAGATATAAAACTTGGGTTGCCTCCTAAGAAGTCCTAGATTTATAGTCTCTAAATAGATTTTCTTCGCGTGGGCTCATCCCATATCCAAAAGGTGTTTAGCCTTCCAAATCGTCACCTATGTGGAAAGTTGTCCTCTACTTGCAGGTAGTGTCTTTTTGTTCAAATCTTTGGCTTGCAAGAACGATTTTGAGCTTAGAGGAGGGCGCGCTTTCTTTCTTTCCATCATCCCGGGCAGCCATGCCTTGCTTTCACTCGGCCAAACTTCATACACGTGCATTGCAGGCCTTTTGCTTACCAAACATGTGGTCAGGGCATATTGGATGTACCCCAACTCTGTAGATAACACTTCTTGCAGTCCCTCAGGCCTCAATAAACTTGCACTGCTCTGTCTCAGTCATGGCAGTCTGTACCTTAGGAATCTCATCCTCAACTGTCAGCTTGAACTCATTCATGCTTAGCTGATGGAGGGCTTCTAACATTTCTTGCCAACAATTAAGGGCTAAAGCATCAAGCAAGGAACAGGCTTGATCATAGCGGAGATGCATGAAAAGGTAACCGGCTTCAATTGCCACATCTCTTTTTGACTTTTTGCTGCAAACCCAGGTAGAATGTCTCAATATGACTCCCATATGGATGTCCATGATAAGGCCAACTCCTCAAAATCCCTTTAAACCGAACCCAAGCCTTAGAAATGGTCTCGTGATCTCTCTGCCAAAAATAAAATAGCTCGTCTAAGCTCATGGCAGTACCTAATACCTGCAAACACCAAACAAAAATAAAAGAAGAAATAAACACAGAAATAAAAAGGTTAAAAAAGAAATATAACTGCAAACCAAGCATGAAAAGGGGAAGCTACTCCCCAGCTTCGGCGCCAAAAACTTGATGGAACGAATGCATGTCACACAAATGTTCAAGTATACACAGTCGTACAAGTAGTAAACCTTGGATAAGTAAGGGTCATCTCCCAAAGGAGTAGGCCCTAAACATGCTTTGCTAACAATCAATCTCAGGATAACCAAACAACAAGGTTTGATTTAAACTAAAGACAGAATGTAAATGAACTAATTTAACACGAACCTAATTGCAGAATGTAACCTAAATGATGTTACTACCATTTATGTCACTACACAAATACAGAATGTAAAGGGTATCGAATCACACTCGGGAGAGAGATCAGCTCATGGCAAGGCATCTTGCCCCGCTATGCAAACAAAACAACCTATCCATATACACATGATCAGTTTGTATCATTCACACCACGTGATTCAAATGCAAACAAAGCTCACAATTAAGATAGTGGCTGCTCTAGACCTCATCGAGTGGATTTCATCAGGCTTACCCTCCATCAATCGTGTATTGATGACATTGAGTTCATAAACATGACTATCTCTATATGTAGCACCAACAGTTGGGGGTAAAGACCCCAAAGACGATGGTGTTAGCATGCCCTGTGTAGGAATCTACCCTTGTGAACTAGTTTTTGGATAGATTCACCTACATAAATGAAGAACTCGTGCACAAGAATTCATTCAAATGGAAAGCGAGCACATTCATAATGAAATTAACAAGACTAGCACATGAAATATACGAACACATCATAAAATATCTACATAGTGGTACTCAACCGAGCCCTAAGCTTACAAGATTAGCCCATACTTAGAGCATGAGCATGAGAACAAACTAGATCAACACAAGATAATGCCATAATTCGAATGAAATAAAGCAAAACTCAAGCCTTCACCCTTGTCCGAATCCAAGTCTTCTCCTCTCCCCTTTGTGCTCTTCAATACCCGAAGGTATTTCTCCTCTCTTTGATGGCCTTGGCTCCTCTCTTGAGCTTCTTGGTTCAACCACTCGAAGGTCCCTCTTTTTTGGATGAGAGATATGATATGTTGTGGGAGATTGGGTAGTGGCCGAATGTATAAAAAAATTTCAACAATCGGATCCGGAGGGAGAAGTGTGGTGGGTGAGGGAATTCCCAAAATATTTTTTGGGGAAATGTGCCTCTCTTCTCTTGGAAGTTTCAAATCTTCTCTCTTTCTCTTTGTGTGGCCAAACATCCGTATGTATGCATTTAGTCAAAGAGTTCAACTTTTGGCCACCTTTGTTGAATGAGTCAATTTCTTCATTCCTTTTGTAATTTGGCTTTTATAAATGAAGGAAATGTGGTCTCTTCCTAGCCACACAATAACTTCTGTGCATTTGTAACATACAGATGGCTTTTTTCTTCCTTGAGTAATAATCTTCACTTGAATAATTAAAGCTCCAAATGTGTGTAGCTTAAGTGAAAGATTATGTACGTTGTCCATTATTGCACTTTAATCTTCACATGTCCATATCATGCTAAAATGTTCATGAAAAGAGTATAAATCCTGCAAAATACGAAGATGTACCTCTTTTCTCCAAGTTAGCACAAATAAGCACCATTTAGGGCATAATCTAAGTGTTTAGGGTATGAAAAGATATAAAATAAGGCATGGAATAAGCTCCAAATAGGGGCTTATCAAACACCCCACACTAAAACGATGTTTATCCTCAAGCATAAACTAGATGTAATCAACCAGCGATGTGATCAATGAAGCATGTATGCATGAATATGATGAGATGGTGAAAACATCATGCATTGTGTAGATTAGTCTGGTTTGAAGAATGGCTTGAAGCAAGACATCAATATGCATCTAAATGGATCAAATGAGTAGTAGGCCAACAATTCTAAACAAGAGGGAGTTCAAAATAGGGACATATCATGGGGTAGTCACCCCTGGAGAATAAGGTTGAGCAGAAAAGAGCACAAGAATGCAACAAGAGTCAGAACAAGCTATGTAAGTGTGCCCACATGTTATATTGTTCCTTAATCTTTCATATATCTATGTTTCATTCACTTGAAGACCGGTGAAGGTTTAAGTGCGGGGTGGGGTTATAATGCACTCCAAATGTGCACCATACCTTGTAGACCTCTTGTGTAGGGATAAATGATGCTGATTCTGTTCAATTCTGTTTCATTCTTGCTCTCCTAAAAAATTGTGCTCCTTTGCACCCCTTGGATTCATTTGTCTCTCTGAAGCGCAGTGTTACTTATTCATGCTATACTAATTGTGATTTATAATGCTGCTTATGCCTATTTGGAGGATTGGGTTATGTTCTTAGTGTTAAGAAATGTGGAGTGCATGAACTTAGTGAAGATCCAAAGCTGAGTGTTCATATCTTTTCTTGAGGGAAGGGTGAGATGGAACTTCTAGTGTGATTTGAGTACATGATTTCAATGAACCCAATCGTAGTCCCAAAGCAGAAGAAAAAGTTAGCTATAGTTCAAAGAAGAAGCTGAAAAAAGGAAGTAAAGAATGCAAAGAACCAAAGCTTACACAAAGAAGAATATCAGCAGCTGCAAAGAAACAAAACTATCTATGATGTTGCATTATTGAAGATCTATTGTTCTTAACTCTAGCAAAGAGTATCCAGGAGTAAATCTTGGAGAAAATCTATTAAGATTCAGTCAAACACAAGAAGAGCTGAGCAAAGAAGCTGTAATGCAATAAGTCCTCATTTGAAGCACAGTCAGCAAGAAGAGAAGTAAGGGACTAAGAGTAGTTGATTGTTGTGATCTGGTGCTCAAATTTGACCGTGAAGTATTTCCAATCATTATTTTAATACTTATTTCTTATAATATATATCATGTATATTATTATTATCCATAGATTAAGGAACTATTTTAAATCTTATTTTTAATTATATATATTCAACACTTAATCTTGATACATTTAAATTTAGATATAAATAAATTTTGATATTTAACATAGGAACCACAATTTTTAAAAATAGTTGTGAGAAATAGTACTGTTTAAAATATTGCATATGATCCATCAACGATTATTGTAAAATATTTAAAATGGTAAAATAGATATTTTTTCCTTTTTTTTAATTAGTTTTATTGGATGGAAAAACTGGTACAACTGTGACATCCATGCCTGCCTTACAAAAAAAATTTCAAAAAATCTTTGGCAGGGTGGTTCCGAAAATAGAAACATGCCAGACACCTATGATCTATTTTACCTTCATACGCATCTCATTCAATCTGTCACAAATACATAGGCACAGATTTTAATATAGATCATTACAGCTACTTACTTGCCTTGATCAGTCTTCGCAGTGGATCCATTCTTATTTGGTTTTCCAAAGACATGGGAGCAACGGATACTTTAACCAGCACCGGATGGCCGCAGAGCCATCTTCATTTTTCCTCCGAGCGTCATCTTGCGGCCCTTTTTTGCATCACTAGTGCTCGACAACAAAAGAAAGTTACATTAGTATTATAGTCCCATAAACCAATGTAAGAATTTCTGGTTTTTCAAGTGTACCTATGCCGGAGATGAATGCTAAATATAGCATCATCTCTGTGAAGATTGTAGACTGCTATGTGACCCCCTTTGAGGATCTGGCTCGCAGTCGATGCAACACATGCATAAGCATATCTCCTTTTTGGCCTCCTGGATGTTCAGCACCAGATGCATCCTCTGGCTTTTTTTAGATGCTGCTGCTGTTTTTGATCCTCTATGTGCTACTGTACATCATTATCCCTGCTCAAGCTTTCCTAGCCTTCTGTCCACAGCTAGAATGAAAGAGTTGGTACCCAGCTACCATCATTTTCCTCACAAAAAAACCAAATCATAGCATGGCAATATGGGTTAGTGCAATCCTGGAGATCATTACAAAATAGCTATTCATATATCCTAAAAACTAATAAAAATTAAGATAATTCATACCTTCTTAAGATTAATTGGTTTATGATGGTCATTTGGGTTTCTTCTCTTAGGTAGATCATTATAAAAAAGATAATGATGTTATTGGTGATCTGAGAAAATTTAAACCAATCATTTATTATTCTTTTAAGCTTAGAGATTTAAAAAGGCATTATGTTGTAAGAAGTTCTATGCAATTACACAGAAAATATTGTATATCGTGTACATGTAATAATTAAAATTATGTATATTTTAAATATTACTTATGTATTTTATGTTAGCTTCATTTTTGGTAATTTTTAATGGAGCACCCTCAGTCTTAACATTCTAGATCCGCCCCTGGAGGGGATAGTTGAAGATGTTCTAGTGAAAGTAGATAAGTTCTATTTCTCATTTCATTATTCTTGACATGATAAAGGGTGATGGAGTTCCAATTATTCTGGGCAGACCATTCCTAAGAACCGATGATGCACTTATTGCTCCAGCAAAGCCATTTTTCATAACATTTTTCGGAGAAAATGGCTTTTCTCCTGCAAAGCCATTTTTTTCATAATCCAGTTTCATGACATTTTTTTCTTATTCCAGTTTCATCACATTTTTTTCCTGCAATGCCATTTTTTTCTTATTCCTGCAATGCCATTTTTTCCTACAATGCCATTAGGTTGAATGATCTTGTCTACATTGCAGTTCTTCCGCATTCAGGTCAGGAGGAAATTCTTGTTTAAACATTACAGGATCATTACAAAATTTGCAACCAGTGGAGAGACTACATTCACCAAAAATTTTGCTGTCAATTCTTGCTTAAACATTACAGGATCCTTACACAAAGGGGTTTACAAAATAGAGAAAAACATAGCAATTTCATATGCACACACATCTTCATCCTCATTGATGTCGTTCTGGTAAAACCTAAGCAAATTCATAAGCAATTTCATATAATTTCCGCAACTCTTGGAAGTTGATTTCCGCAGCTCTTGGAAGTTGATTTCCGCAGGTCATGGAAGCTAATTTCCGCAGCTCTTGGAACCTGATTTCCGCAGCTCTTGGAAGCTGGTAAAACCTAAAAACCGAAGACTCCTAAGCAATTTCCGCAGCTCTTGGAAGCCTTGAGACTCCTACTGGACGGAGCTCCAATTCTTGAATGCCTAGTTCAATAATTTCTCCATCTCCTTAGATACAGAAACGATTCAGGCTGGAAATCTCACAGTTCATAAGAAAGCACCCACCTTTCCTACGGTGCGGAGCCAACAGGACGGATAATCCCAGAATCCAAAGCAAAAGGCTGGACGACGGTGTTGAACTTCCCGTTGGAGAGGGTGCGTGAGTCGCTGGAGGAGATGGAGTGCTGCTGGAGGATGGAGGCTCGCCGGTGATGGTGCTGAACTGGGCTACAAAAACGAACGGGAAGATTAATTGGCGAAATGGGAAAAAAAAGAAGGAATATCTGGTTCGCGGGTCGAAACCCGCGGTTTTGTTTTAAAATTGATTTCATCTGCACCGTTGATCTGTAATCCGACGGTGCAGATGACTTTTCGGCAGTATAGTCCTCATTTCGGTAGTATAGCTTCGGATTAGAAAAAAATTCCAAAAACCAATGAGTTCAAATCGGAGAAAAGAGACGAACGGGAACGATATGCACAAAACTTGAAGATATGATCTCCTATATATAAGATTTCTAACGATATGCACAATTCCGTCAACGGACAATCCTAATGGCCGGAATTAAAAAATTTATTAAGTACATATATCATTTTGGATTTGCACATTGAAGCCCTCAAACATCTTCAACTCCTCAATAATAGATTCAACTTTTTTTTTTTAGCGAAGCAATAATAGATTCAACTAAAAAACAAATCACTTTTCGAATACAAAATATTGATGATTTACACGAATTGTCCAATTATATTCATCTCCATTACAGTCTTATTGGTGCAATAGATATTCGAAATACGAGAAATTTTTATTTAAGTCGTTTATGACCCGTAATCGAAAGCTTAACATCCCACGATTACAATTATAGATCACGACAGATTGAGATATAAAATCCAGAACTGAAACATTTATGGATTATACTATACTGGATTCCCTAAATTTCCGACATACTTCCATGGATCAAAATCTCCGTCATTTTCCCCACAACCTCCCCCATCTGCTCCCTCGAGTGCAGCGGCACCGGGTAAACTATGGCACAGTCAAGCGCGCCATTTCGAATGGTATCGAAGATGCACATAGAAGGACCGATCCCATGTGCGGAGGAGCAGCCCACCCAGTCAACGGTTCCGATCTTTTGTAAGATCTCGCTGGATTCATACACCGTCTCCTCAAACACTGAGACCAATGAAGTTCTGTAAGACGACGATGCCGTGAGGCTTGGGTTATCGATGGTTTTGGCCATCAGAAAGTTGAGATCCGCTGTATCTGTCAAGTGTTTGTTGTTGTTCTTGTCATGTGCGAAGTCTGCGTAGTAGGTGGATGCCAATTCCCACAGTGTCTCGGTCCCTTTGATGGTGTGGTTGCTCAGGATTACGGACTGATAGAAACCTGGAGAAAAGCTTCCGTCAAATTTCAAAATAATCATACTTTGGGGTTCACAAAGTGATGAATTTCGTACGATGATGCTACCTACCTACACAAGCACAAGCCTCATCTACACATAATTAAGTTTACATCATTAAATGAGCATGCGATTTAATAAGTAGAATGACACTTATAATAAAATATGACGATATAAGTTGAATAATTATTATAAAATATGTGTCTGTAGTATTTTTACAAGTGATAAGACAATATCGAGCCAACACTCTAGCATACCCCCATATTTCACACACATTTTATCAGATCATCAAACACACATTCATCAACATTGGTGTGTGGGGTTCACTCACATTATTGTGAGAAAAATGTGAAATGGGGGCTTATGTTGGGGGTACATTATATTATATCACTACGATATCAGCCCAAAAATCCATCAAAACACCAAATTATCAGATCAAAAATCCAAGCAATCAGTCTAAAAAATTCATAAAAATACCAAATTAATACTACGGTGGCTACGCTGTCGAAAAACTAAACCTCTATATAATAAACCCAGATTATATAAATCTTAAATGCTAAACTTTATTTAAAACTAGAAATTAATATTACGGAGTCTACGCCGTCAAAAAACTAAAACCCTAAATAATAAACTCAAATTATATAAATCATACTGCTAAACTTTATTTAAAGATAAAAATTAATATTACGGCGCTTATACCGTCA
>JAOYMZ010051668.1:0-30040 GCA_025802335.1 Pinguicula primuliflora | reverse complement strand
AGCATCTGATGAAGCGGATGGTCGAGCAAGAGAAAGGAAAGAGGTTCGGCGGTCAGACTATCTTCTGTCTCGAAAAAGGCCTTTCTTTTAGGATAAAGTATTTACTCAATCTAATGTCGCCATCGAACTAGGAATTCACTCGAGAACCGTTAGGCTAGGCCAATTCCAGTTCATCTTTCACTCCGGTCTCCGACTTCTTTTACTTCTTACTTATTGAGGAGACAAAGGGCTATCGAAAAGAATGAAACTTGGGACTTGATGGAGCTGCCGGAAGACTAGGGAATGGATTTCTCTTTTGTCAAAGCCGCCGAACTCGCTCTCAGCCAAGGAATTTCGCTTTGAGAAAGTAAACTGTCCTTTCAAGGGAAGTCGACTGCTTCATCTCAAGATCACCCTTTCCTGTTGTTTTCGAATTCATCTAGGAACTTTTGCTGAAGGGAAGCAGCTTGTAGCCGAGTGCGGCCGGAATGATTAGATAAAATCACCCGCGGAGGAGATTGAATCAAGATCATAGATTCTTGTCATTCTTTGTTCACGCGTCTGCCCATCGGATTTCAAATCTCAGTCTTTCGACTTCCTCATCCAATTGAATTGAAAAGGCCCGGATCCACTTCCTCCATTTAAGGAAATCATGAAGGAGTTGGGAACTTGGGTTTTCCTAGCCCCCCGGCTATCCCGATCGGGTTGATAAAAGGTTTCTTCTTAATGAAAAGTAAGGAAAGAATAAACCCGAGGTAAATAGTAAATTCATAGTCACCTTAGCGAGCCCGGTCACTCCTACAGCAAAGGCCTCTTCAAGCCAACCAAGCCCCTGGAGATGTCCTTCGAAGGAATAAAAATTGGAGGAGACGCCCACCATGTCGGGCAAAGGCCTACCTATAGTTCTGAAGCTCGACAACGAGCACGAGCAGACGGAAAGGGATTGGATTGGGAAGGCTATGAAGAGCTCTTATCGGGATCTTTTCGGTTGTCTTTTCTGCGCTTCGTAGAAATATCATATCTATTTTTTATCGTAATTCAGGTCTGAGATTGTCTATCTTTCTAAAAGAAGCGAGTTGGTCAACTCATCAAAATGACCCGGGTCGATCTTCCCGACTCGTTACCCTGTGGAGGCATGCTTTCTTTCAGTCCGATGCTTCTTTTCGTGAACCCTTCTCTCAGGTACCAGAATGGCGCGCAGCCATGCAGGATGAGTTCAATGCTCTACTTCGAAACTCCACTTGAAGGCAACCAATGAACTTCTTCTTGTAGAACGCTTCACCCACTCCGGGTGCATCACCATCACATGAGGGGTTAGTGCATCATATCTTCTAAGTAGGGACTGAAGGCTTTCTCCAGCTCTTTGCTTGAGGTACATGAACTCCTCCAAGAGATTATCAGGCGCTATGTAATTGCCCTTATCAACAGTGCTGCCACAAATTCATCCCAAATCCTTGGGTTTACCACCCGGTATGCCATTAACCCATGCACCAGCATCCCCCCAATAGAAAGTCATACAGCAGCTATTCCAGTAAAAAACCTGCTATTCAATGCCAGCTATGAAAGTGGATCTCTTCCAGACAAGTGAGAAAATGACATCTGTATAGATCCGTAAGGAAAAGGGAAGGCGCCTCTCTTTTAGCCCGTGGGCGATCTAATCATAGGAAATATGCAATATTGATTCGGTACCTATGGGCTAGAGAAAAGCTGTCCTCTATTACAGAAGAGGCGGGAAGAAGTGTTGGCTCTCTCCTGACTTGGAGTCTCTGTCTAATTCTTCTATTGTCCCGCAAAGAGCTCTATCCACAATTCGGACAGAAGAAAGAGGTAATTGGACTCCGTGACTTCCTTCAGCAAAGTAATATGTAATCCATTGAAGCTGCCGAACTGATGTAGGAGTTATACTACCAGTGGAGAGTCACCTCTGGACTCGAGCTAGTGACCCGCACCTGGACAGAAAGACCGACCCTATGAAGCTTGACATCCATCCTCGCTTTCCGTTTTCAATCTAGATCTAGACTTTTCCATTCTTAATCTACAAGCCAAAGTCATACTCAAGTTGTACTACCTCTCGACTTTGGATCTTAGCACCCAAAAAGTCTGTCTGTACAAACGATCGAAAGTATCGTCGCACGGGAATGATCAAGAAAGTAGAGCAAACTACCTGTCGGGAGAAAGATCAGTTAGCGGACTATGGGCCAACACTCCACAATGATTACTGGGGGATCGGCTTTCATGGAGGAGTGAAAGGGAAGAAAGGGCCGGTATCTCTACGTCCATCCTTTTCAAGGAGTTTCTAAATAAAGGGGTAGGCGAGGGCTAGAGCGCCTTCTCATCCCTGGCAAAGCCGAGAGTTTCAAGAGAAAAGTATTCATCTCTTTTTCTTCTTTCTTTTACCTTTTGACAACCAGGAAAGATGAGCTTCAATCGCTGCTTGATTTAGCACTTCTTCTGGTTCTTCCTGTCTTGTCCCCTCTGTAATTCAGGATTCTTTCTATTGAAGCTCACGTGCCGACCATGAGGAACGAATGGAGTATGGCATTCCTTTCCACTCTTCATGTGAGCTATGAGTTGCCCGATTTATGAGCAGTTCTTTCCTATTGTCTGTAGCCTGTCCGGTCAAGCAGCTAAGGCATTTATGGGTGAGCTATTGCCTTGTAAGAATCCCTCTCCTGGTAAGGAAGCATCGGTCAGGCAGTTCCGGGAAAGGGCAGCTAATACCGAGCTACTGATTCGGGTAAGCAGTCTGTCTCGTTCCAGCTATCGGACCAGGGAAGATGAACTACTCTCCGCTTTTGACATCTAACTCTAGTTCTTCCTAATTGGACAATTGGTGTAGCTTTCAGGATTGAGTTGGAGTGAAATCAAAAAGGATCAAGAGACCTGTTCTGGCCTCCTCAGAAGGAAGAAGTGAGCTATCAGTTGCCCTCCCTGGAAATAATCTCTCCCGCTACCTGAGACATTCGATTCAGCTTCTCGATTATGACCCCAAACCAGTTATTGATACTGAATCCCATTTTTTACATAATTTTTAAGAGAACTGGTCTCAGAATCAGATTCGTCCACATCCCGTGAGACGAAAGAAGACAACATTGCTCAATCTTCGGGCAAGGAGTTTTTCTAATATCTTGGCTGTTTCCCGCGGTATGGTCAAGGGTTGTAATGACTCACCCTAATCAGTAAGCAAGAAGAGTCAAGACCGGATAATGAAAGGCCCTCCTTTGTTTGTTCGACAAAGTCTCTATCTTTCTATGGCGGCTGTTCCAATCGAGGCTACTGATAGCCCAGTTACGGGATCACTAGAGTAAGAAATGCGGAAATTAAAGACTGTCTAAATTCAGATCTTCCATCCCTCCATATTCGATAACATAACTCTGGCACAAAGCTCTTCCTGATTCAAGTCTTTCCGGAAGGGCGGCTTTCTTATAAATATGAAAAGAAAGCCCTCCGGGAATGAACATCTTGATTAATCAGTTTTCTTTTGAAATGATCACATGCTATTGAAGCTTTATATCGATGCCCCGGCGAAGAGAAGTCTGATTTGCCCCAAATCTTTGGAAATTCAGGGGGAGGAAGAGAAAGGCACTGCTGACTGGTGGAAGACGAGCGAACGAGTACTACTGAAGAACACTTGATCGTGAAGCTACCCCGTTGGATCAAGACCGATCGAGATCAATATTGCCTGGCTGCAAGACATGGATGGGGTGGTCCCTCTGATTCATCGACAATATTAGAAGAAAGGGCAATTGAATAGCGCCTCCTTCCCGAACTGCAGCAGAGTGGGAAAACCGAGAAAGAGTGTCAGTTGACGAACATGGTCAATCGTCGGGTCTTGGAGAAGAATTCTGCCCCCATAAGTTCCGTGGAACCTTGGACACGGAACTTGCCAAGTCAACTACGTCGAGCCTCGCCTTGAGGAGGAATAGATGCCAGCACCACCCATACTCTTCCTGGTCTTGGACTATCAACTACCTACCGCTGCTTCAATCAGTGACAGTGTACCAGCCCGGTTAGATAATGGGAATTGACTTGGCTTTCCTCATCTCTAAAAGCCCGGCTCGTGAGGCGTCTACCAACCTTCATGCCCCTAGAACGCCACTTACGGAATGATGGATCGTTTGGGCGTGATATCACCACGGGGAGGGCTTTAGTTATCGAACAAGACCATTCCCGTGCAGCGAAAGAAGCTTAATCTATACCTAAAAAATGGCCTTCAGGCTGTCTCGTATACGGAGATGTTTGGAATGTTGGGTTTACGATCGCTGACCTGGGCGATTTCACATTACAGACAGGTTGCGTAGGAATTCTTGGATTCAGGAGCTTATACCAAGGGTTAATAGATTAGAAACGTGGGGAGCCCAGGACAAGGGAGAAGCGACCTAAATAGAAAGCGTACAGCATGCTTGATCCAAAAGAAAGATGATCCTCCGGTTGGGTCTTGCCTTTAGTTCCACTGGTCAAGTACTAGGGCGAGAAATGCTTTTCTTCAATGCCATTGATCCCGTCGTTGAAGTTGTCGGCATTACCTTCCTTACGTAAAATAGTCAGTCTGGTATCGTATTTTTAGCTCGCAAGAGGGTCCTTTAAGACCTCAGGGATACAACGCACGGTTTTCCTAGCCCTCATCCGGTTTCCTTCTTTGGTTGTGAAGGAAAAAGAAGTTCTAAATCTCATCTATCTTCAGGCAGCATCGGGAAGTATGTCTTCGACAATTTGTGCAATCACTCGAAGGAGAAAGGATGGTTGTCCAGCACGACCCGGCGATCATTTCCTCTTATGGGAAGCATCGGTATCCACGGAACTCTACGGGATCCATTCTCTATCCAAACCGGGAAGGAGGACTCTGAAGCCGATATTAGTGGAGTCACACCCGGGATCCTGGCTTGAAGAAATCGTATACTCCACTTGTTCCGTTTCTTTTCTCATTTGGGGGAAGCTTTAGCTCGAAGCTTCCGTCATACGGAAAATTTCTCTTCTTTGTCTGAAAATAGAAAGAATGAGCATAGTGGGAAGAAAGAGTATCCTATTTCTTCTCACTATATCTCCCTAACCGTACCTTCCCCTTTCAAGTATTATCATGTGCAACGGCTATCAGTTTCTGTAAAAAAAAGAGTCTTAGCAAGGAGATGCTTGAAGCTGATGCTATAATAACCTGACAAGAAATAGCGTCAACAACTTTACCTAAGAAGGTGGACTTATGCTTTATTTCCTTGGACTCCCTCCAGGCGGGGAGGTTTGGCCTTGATTAAAGAGCTTTCTTTGTGATAGGGCTAGTACTATCCTCTAAGACCTTCCTTTCTATAGTAAAAATTCTTCTTGCTTCAAAAGGATCTCCACAATTACTGAGGAAGAACTTGCTTGCAGTCCGCCTTACGTTCCGATGACGTTCCTAAGAACGTATAACTTTATTGAATGAGCTGGTCTCTCGAGCCTTCGCTCGGCATCTTTCAACTATATTAGATCCTTTAAGACACTTCCATTTGCTTCAGTCTAACTAGACAGAAAGTTGGAAGTTTTGAATCGAAGTTTACAGCATTTTGAAGATCTGCCTTGCTGCATACAGCGGGGCCTTCATACCACCCCAAAAAAAAGAAAAGACAGGCTCGAGAGACCTCTAATCTATCAGCTAAACGCCCTCTGCTGTCGACTGACTTGTCGTAGGGCCATTTCGTTTTCTTTCTTTAGAATTTTGTAGTGCGGAGAAGACCCGTTTCCATTTACTTTGGTGAAGGTAAAGGAAAGGATAGTAGTCCTGAAAGAGGTCTACCTAGGCTGGGAGTCGTTACTGCTGCTCAAGATTCTGCCCCCCAGCTCCCATCCGAATGAATCTCTTTATCGGAAACACACTTAAGGTTATCAGCTTTAGCTGATCAAAGTGTTAACGACTTGGATTACACTCAACTCTTCGGCCTTTCTTTTAAAGACAACCATCAAGGAAACACATTGAAATGTGATAGAGCTCTTGTTCGCTGGGACATTAGTAGAAGGTCTGTCAGGCCCGGGGCTCTTTTCGGCAGTAAATACAATAGGGACCTGAGCCGACGCCTAATCTGAAATATCAAAGTCCGAGCCATGTTGGCATTAATGTGGATTGACACACTCATCTCATTTTCTTATTAATTTTAGGATTTCCAGGTTGATTGTAACTGCGAGTCTTGATACGACTACTACAGATGCATTCATTATACCATGCTTCCTGTAACATTTCGGTTTCTTCCTCTGTACCTTCTACCCACATGAGCAGGCTCAAGAGACCTCTTCCATGGCATCATTTTCTGCCTTACTTAGAGAGATCGCTTCTTTGGTTGCTGACTGATCAACCACTGAGTGCCTCTGTCTCTGGACGCAGTCCTTCAGTAGCTGGAGCGTTTTCCTCATCTTGTCCTGACTTGTCATGACTAGAAGCATCAGTGCTCATAGGTCCAGGACTGTCTACCACTCTTTCTTCATGTCCTGTCCAGATTCGTTCACAGCACTAGAGCCGAGTTCTTGGCCGAGAGGTGCTATTCAATTACATGGTTCTAAGGTTTATACTCCCTTTCCGCCAGTTCGAGTTATCCTCGATGGCGCTTTTTCTTGGGAGCCTCCCTCTTTGACACAGT
Organism: Pinguicula primuliflora; assembly: GCA_025802335.1. Classification (NCBI taxonomy): domain Eukaryota; kingdom Viridiplantae; phylum Streptophyta; class Magnoliopsida; order Lamiales; family Lentibulariaceae; genus Pinguicula; species Pinguicula primuliflora. The sequence goes on along the minus strand of JAOYMZ010051668.1, from coordinate 23,459 downwards.
GGGCCTTTGGTGTTCTTCTGGTTGAGTAAGGATCGTTCTTCTAGGGCTCGTACTGTTCGTGTGTCGTTGCGTGCTCAACTTTATTGTCCCAACAAAAGAAAGATCCAATCCAGCCTATCCATCATCCGCGGCGGGATGGACCAGACGTGTTTATGATCTTCATCTCATTAGGCGTATTCTTCAAGACCTAGGATTCACAGGTAGATGACGGTCGGAGAGCTTTCCTTCGCCAAAGAATTCCATTTCTCATTATTCGCTCGCGAAAGAAATTCCCAAAACCGAGAGGTCGCTCTTTCTTTCCGGTCCAGAATGGCTTGACTCCCTCTCTCCCTCAGTTCAGCGGAAAAAAAAAAGTATTATGGGCAATGTTTGGTCAGCCCAAAGTCGGGAACTGCTGAAGGGGGTATTGAAGGCAGTGGCCAACTGTTAGTAATTGAAAGATCGGTTGGTCCGGTCTCTACACACTAGTCATTGCTACTAAGTAGAATAGAACCGTTGATGGATTTTCCCAGATTCGACTGTTTCAATAGATAAGCGAATCAAGTGGTGGGCAATTTCACTTAGCCCATATCTCAAAAGAGGTCTCTTGAGCCTGCTGGAGTTCACTGTTTGCAGAAGCAAGAACTCTTGAGTAAGTAGGAAAGAAAGCGAATGTCTATTCTGAATTACATCCAACCTTTACTATTGAGACTTGGCACACTTTCTTTCCCGTTGCGGGGGATTACTTTTAGGGGAGTCCCTTTTCGATGAGCTAACTAGAAGCTTAGAGGAGAGCGTGAAGATAGGAGTCTTTTCCGAAAGCTTCTCGGAAGTCCCTCCTTTCTTTCATCTAAAAGCTGGCTTGCTTCGGGCAGGTCCTTTATTAGCATGGGAATCTTGATAGTGGTCTTTGGACACGAGACTTTATTAGCTGCATCAGCTTGTCAAACTATCTCTCCTTCATTGGGAAGACGCGGCATTTATCATGCCCCCTAGCCAACGCATCAACGTATACTCGTTCAGTCCACATGAAGGAAAAGTACTCGTTCTAAAAGACATAATCATAATGGTAGGCGCGATAACTACAAAAGCCAGGTCAGAACCACAGCTATCTTCTTATGTTAGTCCCCCCACAAACAAGAGTGCTCCTCTTCCATTTGTCTTCTCTCCTGCAGTGAGTAATCTGTCGTAGCTTCATCCCAGGCTTTCTTCATATCAGAAAATATCGTAAGAGAGGTTCGAGATTTATCTGCCTGTCCCTTCTCCAGAGACGCCTATCCTGGATGCTGATCTTGATCCCACAGGTTATATGGTTCCTCTTCCTTCTGCTGGCAAGTAGCTCTCCTTTTTTCCTTCAATAAGCCTTCGACCGCAAGGATTAAGAGAATAACGGCATTGGAAGTGATTCAAAGAGGCGAAGCAGGAGCTCTTTACGTAGGGCGGGAAATGGAGTCACGCTTTCCTTCCTTCTTAGAGGTCTCTCGAGCCTATTTTAGGAAAGGGAGCTTTTTCTTACCCTGGTGAGTAGTACCCGGGCCTTGTACATACCGCCCGTCACACCCTGGGAAGGGGACTTTTTATCATCTTTCTCAAATCGCTCTCTGCCTGATCGTCCTCTAACTAATGACATAATAAAAATAAAAATAAGAATTCCACTTTGAGAAGAAAGTGTTAGAGCTACAATCAGCAAGGTTTTTCCTCTTTTTGACTCATTTCTCGTTCCTTTAATGAGGAGGATAGAGAGTTCAGGATTTCTGACTGATAGGAAATCCAAGAGAGCATAAGTGTAAAAAAGAGTTGCTTCCCGTAATGGAAGCCTTTCTTTGATCCTAGGGTGGCAGACGACTCATCAATCAGGAGTAACTGGCTCAAGAAAGCGACAGTGGCTCCATACGGTAGGTTCACCACATCCTAGTTACGTCGGCCATCCTACTGCTGCTGCCACTTCTGATGAGGAGGAAATGTCGTCAAAGCAAAGACCTGATTGCCAGCTTTCCACATTCTTTTCCGCCCAACATCGATGAAGAAGAATTCAATCAAGTTCCCGAAGAAATGGATAGCAGTCTCAGGATTGAGATTCACAGAGCTCAGTCAACTGAGATTTTCTTTGATGAAATGAAAGTATTAGTCTAAGGGAACGCACGAAAGAAGAAAAGAAAGAAGTAGTGTGAATGCAACTCTATCAAGGGAACGAGTTCTTTACTTGTCGAAGCCTCAACCATCTTATCGTAGTGCTAAGTGTTATCTCGCCCTGTGCTAAAATAAGTCTATAAATTGACGACTTATTAAAAATGAAGAGTCCCGCTATAGATAAGGAAATTACTGCCCTTATGAATCTTTGCTCTCCCACCACCCTCAGCCAGTGGTTGTTGACGTACCTTCCACAGTACAATAAAAGGAGATGAACACCATAGTCCTCATGAGTAAGGCTCTCGTAGGATTCTCTGTAAAGAGGTTTCTGCACTAGTTGAAAAGAGGAGAGCTCTTCTTAGTCAGGACTCTTCCCCAAATACGGTCCTATTTCTGTTCTATTATGAAACTCAAACTACCTCTTGGATCTTTATAGGTCCCCTTCGCTAACTGTCTGAGGAACATCTCGACGAGCTGTAGACATCCTGAAAAACTTCCTGCAGCTAACAAACGCTGCTTTCAATCAGGGGCTTCCCTAAAAACAAGACTAGTAGGTAATAGCAGCTTCTGCCCCCAAGGGTAAGATGGGCGGGCTCCGGATATTCCCTTCCAGAACAAAAATTAAACCCAACGCAAGTGCATTGGTTATGCTCGCAAAGCACGGTTTAAAAGATACCTCCGCATCCTGCCAAAAGATTATGGTGAAATAACTAACCCTTCGGAGGCCAGGGCAGCTCCTTATCAAGAAATGCTCTCATCAAGTGGAAGTCAATTAATGGACCAGATATCCCCTATGCTCTTCCCCTTTAGGGTGACTTTAAGCTTCAGAAGAAAAGATCGGTAAAAAGGGACCTAAGACTTCTTTCCTAATTTCTGCTCCAGTATTTTAGAAGTTTACCAACGTAATGGAGTATACGAAACGAGTTGAAGTGTTGGCCTCTTTTTGCTTTTCTTTGTCGTGGGGTACTGGCTTCTCGACCACGGCCTCTCTTTACCCTGACGGATCTTAACCATCCGGGGACCGGCTTCGCGAGACCTTTTTTCGGTCTACGGTATTATCGGCACAGGACTTGTATTGACGCTCTTTTAGACCTGACATGAGTTATTCAGAACTAAAAAGGGGGAACTAAGGAGCTAGATAGTAAGCGAATGGAGAGAGAGCATATTGATGAAAGAAGACAGAAGGATCTTATGTTGACTCCAATAGATGGAGCTTCTCTCTACCTTCAATCCTGCAATGACCATGTTTAGAGACATTGGGTGGGACACATCTTCCCTTCACTACTTTGCTACAGGAACAATCTTGGACAAGGCTATCTCTCAATAAATCGGCGAATTGCCTTGACTTCTAATCTTGACCGGCTCGGCTTTCCTATTGCCAACATGGACTATCAGCCGAAGATTGTATAACGAATTTCACCTGGGCAGATCGATGTATAGCCCCATGGTCTGGGTAGATCCCAGTTGGCCTTAAAGTTCGAGGCTCGAGAGACCTCTGCTTCAATGGAATGCTTTCTTGCTTGCCGGGAATGGCTGACCGAAGTGGAGTTCTTGCTTAGCATTATCTTTGGTGAGGCGCGGCTAAACTTTCTATTTGGGACGAGGAGGGGGTATTAGGAGTAGCAAGACAAGGAATAAGAGAAGAGCAGATCCAATCCGCCGATTAACCCAAGCCAATAAGTCTTTCCTTTCGAGTACTTATAGGTCGACCTTCGCCATCGCCCTAGACTGCCACAAAGACTGGAAAGCAATCCAATCGTTCAGTTCGGATCTTCTCCGTCCGGCTTACCATATTTCGGCTTGGCCGCTTCTTCAAGAGAGCATAATGGGGACTGACCCGACCAACCATTCCTTTTTTCGAAGATCAAGATAAGAGCATACACGTTACTAACTCCTCTCTTGTACTGTCACTTCCTTGTTATCATTTGGTATTCAACCGTCGAATATCTCTATTCTTGGATAGTTTCCCTCTTTTGATTCACTAGAAAAAAAACGGGATCAAAATTGAGAATCTTAGATCTAACAGTCCCGAACGTAGGCCTGGACTAGAAGCATAGGAAGAAGGAAGTGCATTAGATTGAACTCTGAGATCTATGGACTGCGATCTTTTCCATACTATTCTGAATTAGCCTATAGAGAGCTCTGAGTAGCTAAGAAAGTTGCTAGTTATTTTATTAGGATCGTTCAATTCAAAGAGTAAGTAAGAAATGCGTACTTCTTTCCTAGTCTAGTGGATCTGCGTAGCAGAGAAAAATCTTCTACCCTAAAGCTCTGACCTTACCTTTTTTTTTGATCGGAACTCGAAATAAACGTCTAAACAGCAGACATACCAAGACCACAGTAACAAAAGGACGCAAGAAAGTCAACACGAAAACTACAGAGCCTCCCAGTAAAACTGGAGAACCTCAAACACGCAAACAATACCAAGACACGACAGAGAGCTTGACACTCCGCCACCGCCTGTCGAGCACCCAATTCTGGGAAAGGCTACTCGACGGACAAGGAAGAGGAATACAACAAAACAGACAGGACAGAAGTTCTAACAAAGGAGTAATATAGGAAAACGAGTTCCGGCAATAAAGCTCAAGTTCTCTTGCACTGCAAGTGAACGAATTCGTATCTGACATCTCCAATCAAGATACCCACTGACTATTCTCCGGCCATTAGGAATGGATTTGAACCAGGACCTCATAAAAAGAAGAGTACGGCTAGCCATAATCGACCCAACGTTGATGAATAAAGAGAAGATGCTGCTGCTTCTGAGTTCGCATGACGTCGCTTATCATGGAGTGTTCGAGGTGGTGGGTTTATTTGGACTTTTGATGATCATTCCGAATTTCTTCCTTGTCTCATCGATTAAGGATTGTAGACGAGAATTTTCAAATCTGAGCGACGAGTCGGCTCTTTTATGGAATTGTCTCTCGAAACCATGTTTCAGCCATAGGTTATTCTGGGATAGTGTTCATAGTCCTCTTTTTGCTGACCAGAGGCTCTCTTATCATCGGGTGGGAGAATAGCCCTCCAATAATAGATCGGGCGGCATGAACAATCATGAAGTAAGAGAACCCACAGATTTCACTTCTTGATATCCATAGCGATCCTGCAGAGTGAACCGGGCGTTTTACCTTGTTTTCTTTTGAGCGGAAGTTCAAACAGGCTAAGGCTCTTTAAGACCTTCAGCCGAATATTGGGCTAATGAGCTGATTCATGTTGCTTGAAGCTATATTTGTTCGAATCCACTTCTAAGCGGGCGAAGGGTCCCTCCTTCTTGTGCATTAGCCGAATAGCTAAAGTTCATTCTCTCGAAGCTAATGTGGCAACCACCATTAGAAGTGGAGCGATTGTTATCCACCGGTTTCTTCCCTCTTTCTTTGGGCAGGAAGGAAAAGTCCCAGCTGAGACCCTGAGTTCTACAACTCTTTGATTCTATCGAGGTTTGGAACCCATTTCACTACTCTCCTTAGAAAAAGCTTTCTATCAGTAAGCCTGCTTCCCTTCTCTAATCGCTACTCCTGCTCATTGAATTCACCTACTTTGGCTGATCTACGACTGATTCTTCTTCTTTTGAAAGAGGAGCTTTACTTACCGACCATCCACCTTTGTCTTCAAAAGAGAGAGAAGGATGGATGTAATTCACTTCGTTTTCCCTCCTTGCTCTACGAGCTGCTGGTCTTCCCGCTTTGACCCTTAGCCTGCTTCAACCGGATTGCTTGCTATACATGAAGTGTCCACCTCTAGTCTTTAAAGAGAATCGGGCTCCTCTCCATGATCCTAGAGCGTAGCTTGCCATTTGAGAAGAGCTGTTAACAAGTATCGAATCTCGTTCATTCGACTTTTCTATATGCCTATGATCTGATTCAAAAAGAAGAACGTCAAAGTCCTTTTAGTCTCCTCTGTCATGAAGACTCAACTAAGGCAACTCACTATTGCCACCCGGGGCGCCTTCGCCGACTCAGGACAGGAGCTCAAGCCTTGGTCTTTTACCTTTTTTTTAGCAAAAAAGAGTTATGGCTCTGCTATATAATAGCATCCTTCCTCCTGCTTCTAAGGTCTTCTGGTCTCTCGAGCCTCGAATCTTGCAGCTGAGACAGCTGAGTTTGATTCTTTTATTGTTCTATTATTTTGGGAGAGGATCTGTCCCATAGCCGAGCGACTATTGCCTTAAGGTCTCTCGAGCCTTGAGCGAGATATCCGATTAGGGACTTCCTTTTATGAGGGATCTATACCGGGTTAACAGAAATTATAACTAATGATCAGAATCCGCCTATGGTAAGTGCACCTATGCTTGCGCGCCTTTTCCCCATAAGGAATCTTGCAGCGCTTCCGCTCTTTCCTTTCTTTTACTGAAACGGTTTCAAAGTATTCTACTAACTCATATTAACCAGGGCAACTGGTTGCCGGATGAACCCCCTTTGCTCAGCAGCTACCCAAGTGAGCCCTCTTTCTTGCTTACCAATGCCAAAACAAGAAAAGAAAACTCAGATCACCCGATAGAGGAATCCAGACAGATCCACTGAATCCGTCCATGGGGTTTTAAGGTTTGGATAACTTCTTCTCTTTTCTGTCACGAACAATTCAGATTCCCAGAATTTTCATACTTGGTGACTTGGTGATTAAACGAAAGAAAGGGCAAGGGCGGCACGAAAGTCGAGAATGGCGTCCTGTCTGTTCTGGCTGCTGAGCCGAGAATCCGTTTTTTGATCTGGACGGAGAGAGGCGGCTGGAAGCTGACCTCATTGCCAGATTCTGGTCTTGAAGAGCCTGCCAATATTTGACTTCTTTGTATGAATAGGAGGCTCACAATCAAGCTTTTTTCTGATGTGAAGGGCATTTTCTCCATTTCCGGACGAAATTTAGAACCTTAGCGCCCTTGTGTCAGGCGCTAGTCAACTGTTGCTTGCTTGAAGTTTGCAATTACTAAAGTAAGGCATTCGTGAATTAGAATAGATAGGCCCCTTAAGAGAAAAGTGTTTTCATCCGGAGGCAGGAGCTCTTTTTTTTATTCTCATTGATGCTGAGGTCACTAGTCTCACTGCTGCTACTTTCTCCTTAATAGCCAGCCGGGTTTCATCGAACCTGGGCCCGGTCAACGAGTTAAAGGCAGATAGAAAGCTTCTCAAGGCAGCTCCTGAGAGTTAAAGCCGCCTCCAAGGACTCCCAAGCGACAGGTGGAGATAGGGTAAGGAAAATTCTGAACCCGCCTTCAACACACCTTCAATATGTTTGCATTAGCTCATCGGTTCACTCCTTTAGGACTGGTCTTCAAGGGAATAGGATTCTTAGGAACATGATACACACTTACTTTCCACTTTTGAATTCCTCGTTGCTTGAACCTTTCCACACCACCTTGAGCGTGGGGGAGGTAGGGCCTTTCCCCTCTTCTCATTGGAGATAGATCACCTACTGATGAAAAGGCCTCGTCGGCCTTGAAGGCTAAAGTGATTCTCTCTTTACTTCCCCCAGGTGGAGGGCCATGCCTTTCAAAGACTAATGTGACTAGGGAGTAGGAAAGGTATTCATAAGTTGGAATAAATAGTCTGGAAAACTAAGATTGATAGGAGAAGAACCAGAACACTTCGGGTCCGCAACCAATTGGCCTTCTCTAAAGAATAAGACCCCGGCCTTAGCAGCCTGGAGATCAAATACATCAGGAATTTTATAATAATAATAAAAGGAGTGAGATTCCAACGTCAGGGGAATAGAAGACAGAGGGATCCATCGAAGAGCCACTCCACTCGTTCTTCGAGGCTCTTCAGCTAAAGCTTCCTTCCTTCCTGGAAAAAAGGAGTTTAATAAATGATCATGCTCAGTAGGAGGGCGATAGAAAGCCAACAAGACGACGATTGAAGGCTGGCTGACTCACAAGTATCAACAGCAGTTACGGGATCACTAGTAGATTATGGCAGTTCATGTTCAGGGGTCAAGTTACATGTTACATAAATGATCGAGTCCCTCCGGCGGAGGTCAAGCGCAAGGGTAGTAACGTCCGATGATCAGCCATTCTCCTTTTCATTCATCAATATCAATAAGAAAAGGGCTGCAGCTTATCTCTCGAGCCTTGCGCTTGGTGGTAAATGTCAAAAACGATATCCCCTCCACACTTATTCAGACTAATAGATTCCATACTCTTGTGCTCCCTATAACTAAAAATCTGGAAAGCGCCTACCGGCATAGGAAATAAATCCATTAACTACAAAAGATATCACAATAGTCAAAGCAGGGAGATCTAATAGGAGTAAGGCCCTGCTACGAGTCCCCTTTTCTTTTGACCCAGGGCATCTGTACGAACCGAACCAAGGCAGAATACTATTGCCATATTGGCAGGCTTATGCAGTTGGAAAGGAAAGTCTTCTTAAATATGAAAGAAGATCCAAAGAGGCTAACCCTTTTCCTCCCATTGCAGAAATGCCTTTTGAAAAGATTCCAGACCCATCAGATGAAGCTGCTTTCGCTCTCCCCTTATCTAGAAAAAGGGGCTCGGCTTGAGATGCTGATCGAGATGAAATCTCACGGGTTCTTTCTTCATCACACCAGATCATGGCCGAATTCATTGCTGAGAGAAGCGACATCAACTAGCACGGGAGAATGAAGAGTAAGCTTGTAGCAGGCTTTTTCACTCCATCGAATCGCGGAAAATCGGCTGTTTTCACTGGCCCCACCTGGTCTGCCTGAGCCCTCTTTCTAACTGGAGGTAGCTCTCTTTTATGAGTAGAAACTGGAAGCTTGTCCGGGCAGTTCCTCTTGTTTTTGGCAGATAGAAAGAATGACCCCTACCTTCTTTACTGCTTGTGAAACCCTCACTTTCCCATCGAGGGAGAAATGAGTCTTTGCTTCATTCCTAGCAAGCACTATTTGGCGTAGTTGACCTTCCTCCTAAACCCCCGCCATAGCCCAGTATTCTGCCTACCACACCGTGCTCTAGGCAAAAGAGCAGCAGTGTACAGTTAGGAATAGAGGAATAGGAATCTTCTTGGCAAAAGCCTGTGACATTCTACCCACTTCATTCCTCCGCACGATTAAAAGAAACACGGACGAAGAAGACTGAATTACATTCATCCTATCTTTCTCGACGAAACTAGAGAGGTCGGTAGCGAGTCTAGTCATAGATCGAATGTGTATAGCGCCTGATTACATTCTTTTTATCGGAGTGTCGTCGGTCTCCGTTAGCGCTTCGTTCTTCTTCAACAAGGTAGCACAAGTGCCTTAACCGTTCCAAGGAAAGGTTCGAGCCCTGGAGGATGCCTCGTTATGGTAGGACCGTATCTGGAGAAATCCTTTCATTTTACGCGTGGGAGAAAGAAAGTTCTTTGGTTACTGGATTGAATAGAGATTATTTCTTTCACTTGCTTACCTTACTGAACCAGCAGTTCTTCTCTTTCTATACGAAATGGAATGGATTTAGGACTTTACTACCCAACGGGCCGTTCTCACTTCAAAGCGGAAAAGCTTTTTATTCGGTTCCCAAGGTTGTAGTGTTTCGAGCGGGGTTTGGGCAATACCTGTCCAACCTTCTTCTGATAAGCAAAATTGAGTGCTGCCTTTCACTTAAGCTAGGTCCGCTACATCACGGCGAAAGCCTTACAAGGAAGGGGTGGACACTATATTCGATATTTAGTAGTCGAAAAAGAGGATCTCGACCTGTAAGAGCCATCAAACTTCCCTCTCATTTAGAACCTTATGTTATCAATGTTCCTAATCTTCGGCATAACTCTCTTAACTCCATGGTTGCACTCTTTATGAGCCCAAAACCTATAAAGAAGGAAATACTAATCCTTTGTGGCAGCAAGCAATGAAAGAGGAATTACAGGCATTGGATAAAACTGAGACTTGGGATCTTGTCACACTTCCTCCAGGCAAAACCTTAGTGGGCTGTAAATGGTAAGATCAAGACCAAGGCAGATGGGACAGTATCTGGAGTATTGGTGAAGCGATGGGTATACAATATGCAGATCTCAAAATGCAGGCTACAGAAGTCTTAATGCACATAGAGAAGAAGGCACGAGCAGCAGCACTCAAAGGAGAGGGTGGTTATAGGAAGTTGAAAGTCAGTCCGATGGGAAGGAAATCATCTTATAGTTAAAAAGACCGGCAAAGAGCTATCCGCACATGTATCTTAGCCATGTTCCGGGCTTATGAAATAAGTTCCCATGGCCCTGGTGATGGCTCCCCTTACTAGCATATTCTTTAGTTCGTCTTCAAATATGGGTCATGCTGGTTTCTTGTAGTTTCTACACTCATCTTAATAGCCGTCAGTGGGCTTGGCTTTCGCCCATTTTTTTGAACTCCCCATTTATCGGGAATCAGGTGAAGATGAGGGTGGAACGTTATCTGCAATTGGAGGTTCTGAAATGAGATAGAGATCAAATTATAAGTTGGATCCATTTCGCTTCCCAAAACCACCCGTCACCATATCCCATTGCCGACCATTGTGTGATAAACTATACATGAGATTACAACTTTACCCCATTCACTATGACATATTTACAGCACACGTGTCAACTAAGGCATATGGCTAGGCACAGAAGGTTCTCATTCCACTTCCCCTGCCAACAGAAAACAGTTTCAATGTGTTCTTTCTAGGCAGCTGATAAGCCAATGAAACAGCAATATTATAGTGTGCTTTTGTGATAGGGGTCCCAACGGTCTCGAGAAGGAAGTCATTTCTAAGTTCTGTAAATAAGGGGCGATTTCCAAGTTTCGAGGAACGAATATCTTGATCCACTAGAAAGAGAATTACCAGATACGAATACAAATAAGGAGATCAATAAGCCAAAAGCTTTAATTCAGGGAGCCGCGTCTCCACAAGTTATGGCGATGATGAATTGATTACAGAGAATTGTAGTGTATCTAGCTGCTACTGAAGCTATAAGCCCGGAGATCGTTGCTTGGCCGTCCTCTTCCCATATTCACACTTTTCCTGGCTGAGCTGCTTTTCATATAATATCAAATCAAAACGTTGTTGCGGAAGACGGCTTTAGCGTGCATACACTTATCATTTCTTGGGCGATCCGGCTGGCGTGCTGCTACAGGCGCTTTGTAAAAGCCTTGACTCTGCTACTTCTAACGCTCGCGCTAAACGCCCTGCAAGAGGATTGTCCATTCGTATAGTGAGCTAGAACGCCTTCGGGAGATCCCCGGAGGAACTGGCGTGTCGGATAGGAGAAAAACAGATTGAGACACATTTCCCCGGCCGCCGCCTTAAGGACGGTACCTTAAATAACAAAACCTATCTTTCCTAAGATACCGGGCAAGAGCAGTTTCCAAGAGAGTGACGGGTGAATTCGATGGAAATCGAGGATGGACGTAGTTCAGATATGAGCCTTTCCCGTGATGATGCCCCGTTGGATCAAGGGTCGAAGAAATCTATGGCAACCTGTCGTGGGTAGTTCCATTTTCTAGGAAATCTCCTACTAGGAAGTGGGAGTAAAGATAGCAGTTCCTTTTCGAGTTGACGATCCGCGTCTTCCTCGGAATCATGACGACTACGTACGAGCCCCGAACGACCCCTAAAAAGAAACGATCTTCTCGTCATCTATTGCTGATCAGATCCTTTCCTTGGTAGCAAAGAAGAGGACCATTCTATCTAGATTACTTTGTATTGGGCGCTATTACATTGCCCTAAGTCCATATTTTCTCCAGATTCAAGACCTCTCTAATCGCATAAGAATTTTTGTAAAGGAAAGCTTGCTTTAGCGCTTTTGTAAATGGAAATGGGGCAATTACATAGCGCCTTCCCTTGTGGGCTACACTCTTAGAGAATTAGCGGATTTGTCTCAAAGAGGCTTTCTTTTCGACTGTTATAGGGCTATTGTTTCTTGAGTGCCTTCCCTTCGTGGGAAGGTCTTCACAAGCTATGGAGAGAAATTGAAGCTTTTGTTGCCCTGAGCGGGAAGCATGCTTCAACCATATCCTATTAGACCGGGCAATGCGCTTCAAGGCTGACGTATAAAATTCTACAATCAAAAAGGTGGCGATTCACGTTCAAAAGCGATTATACTTCATTCGGTATGTCTCTCCATGCAAGCCAAATCGGCGAGGCCCCGGGGGCTTCTTTCACTTGACTTTTTTTGAGATCGTTATGCATAAAGGAGATTAGGACCTCTTAACATGGGAAGGACTGTTATGTCTTCTCTGCGATGCCATCGGATAACTATCTAACTGCAAGAGGACTCCTTCCTTCAGGTCGCCCTAGTTGATCACTGCAAGGTTTGGAACCCTATCATACCTGGAGAGTGCTTTACATTCTCTTCAATGGCAGGTTGTCAAAAGTTGCTTACTGGCTTTTTCTTTGAAGATTGACTTAGGGGCAACGACTCTAGAGCGAAAGAAAATCTTTTGTTCGAAGTTCGCATGCCCTTTCGAGGTTCCCTCCCTGGAGTCTCCATCCGCCGGCAAAAGTGAAAGTGACATCCGGGAAGCAAAAGATTGAATATAAGCCTGTTGCCACTGGGAAAGTTGATCAATCTCAGGTTCAGAGTGATATGGCGCATAGCCAGAGCGTGAAGATACCCAATCAAGGTAACAGAACTATGTCTGGGAAACCAAGAGCAGCAACTCCAGGAGTTAAGCAGGGAGGAAGCAAGCGGAGGAATGAATAGCAGGATCGATGTAATTGAGAAGTGAATTTTCTTATGTTAGCTCGCTAGAAGCGGAAACGGGACCTGACGGTACGAAACTAGATATTCAGAAGAGGCAGAGTGAAGGCTCGAGAGACCTAAGGGCATTTCTGAGGAGTCTCAAGATGAAGACTCAATCTTCGACAATGATGAAGAAATGGTCAAGAAGTTTCTCAAAAACAATAGAAAATCATTTTATAAGAAAGGCGCTATGTTAATTGCCCTTATGACAAGGGCAGAACTGATCTGAAAGGTGACCGAAGGAATAAAAGTCATCAAGGTCAACCGTCACCTAAGGTCAAGTGCTTCGGGTGTCAAGGGTTTGCCCAGGATTGCCCTAACCGAAAAGGTAAAGGGAAGTCAAAGGTCTTAGCTGTCAAGTGGGGATGACAGCGAGTCGGATAGTGACGATTCATCTGGTGATGAAGTAAGAAACTATACAACCTTTGCTGTAACTGTTATAGATGTAGGAGAGCCTTCCACTTCCAATAGTTCATCAGATGAATGACTACCAAAGAAGTCAATTCACTTCTTTTAACCGGTAATGGAAACAATCTCTTGTTGAAGTTCTGAAATGGGATCGGAAAGTGACCTTGCTGCCTGTACCCGAGAAAAAGCTTCTGTTGCCTTCTCGCTGGCTCTATCAAGACCTTCGGACAGGGGAATTGTCTTGACCTCTGATGAGTCATAGATTTGGAAAGATCTTGATCAGTGAAGAGGGTGTTGAGGATTTTATCCGGCTTCACTGGTACAGGAAGCTATTCAATATCTGGGCTAAGCGATAAGTCTTAGAAGAATGTGTTCCACGATGGCTAGGGGGGTGAAGGGTAAACTCCAAAGAGTAGTCTAGCCCTATCGGTTTCGGGCATCTCAGATGTCCAAAGACCTCGGTAGACGGTAGATAAACCCAATCTTGAGTGGATCCTTGCCAAAAAACGCCTGGGACTTAGTCCTCTTTACCGAATGGAGCTTTGATACGCTCGAAGACTGATGTAGGAAATGGCCTCTCAAAGTTCTTTGTCGATGAAGACCATTCTGAAGAAATCTAAGCTGGAAGTGCGTGCTTTCTTGTGGATCATCTTGGAGGGCGATCCCGTAATTGATCTTTAAAGAACCACATGTAGTGGACGATTCCAGAGCAAGTGACTTTCTTGCTCGAAATATATTACCAGTGTAGCCCCAAAAGTGGCTATGAAAGGGCAGCGTGGCAAGCAGATATCTTGTTGGTTATTTATCCCATGGGATACCTCCTGGCAGCAACTCCAGGAGTTAAGCAGGGAGGAAGCAAGCGGATCAGGCTGTCTGACTTGCGGAAATAGGCTAATGCTATGCCTAAAAGTAAGCATTGGATGAATGTCCGGGCATTGAGAAGGAAGGACGCTTTTCTCCATCCTCTATTACAGCATAGTTGGAATTGGATATTCGTAGATCGGATCTTCTTGAATACGGCAGGGCCCTTGACTAGGAATTCCGACAGCACCGGTTATGCGGCCTCTTAGTCAATTTGTGATGAATTCTATTCCCGCACCCGAGAGAGAGTAGCTTCCTTTCGAGCTGGAAAAAGTCGAAAGAAAAAAAGAGTGGTTATTCCGACATGCCGACAGTGCCATGAGCTTTTTCTTCTTCACTCGGAGTGCTTTCTGAAGGTTTAAGAATTCCTAAACCAAGACCGGATATTCGAAGAGCTGCAACTGCAGGGGATTCACTAGCAAGGGTATTCTTCATGCTGATCAACGATGATTACAATATTGGGCAACCCTGTCATATATTGAATCCAAGACAGTTGTCCTTCAAAGAGCCAAGTCAGTATACTTACCTTCTTTCACAACCGGGTCTGTAACAGCGGATTCTCTTCCGGAAAGCAGTAAAGGTATAGCGCAGAAAAAAGAATAGTAAAAGAATCTGGGCATACTACCACTAATGTTGTCTAATAGGCCTAAGGTCTTAGATCCCATTAGGAGGGTAAGGGTGACAACCAGTGCCTCCTACTCCTACGTTTCCTTTAGCACATGCCCACGAAAAAAAGAGTGAAGTTGGATTAGCTCGAAGGCGCCTCAGGGAAGGAAATGTTAACCACATAGGTATGCCTCTTGTCTCTTTCCGGACCTACTCATCGAAAGATGCCCACAATCGGTAGTCTCTAAGTCCCTGCTTTGGTTGTGCCTTATCTTAGGCTTAGGGCATCAATGCAATTCTGAGTATCCATAGTTTACTGCTTATTTTATTCCCTTGCAAAGACAAAGATAAGATTTGTCCCACCCTCCTCTTCTTGGGACCCCCTTGATCTTCCTCTAGGGAGCCTGTTTCCTCCTCGACCCAAACTTATCCAACATACCGTTTGAAGTGCTCACTATACGCAATAGAAAAGAAAGCTGTAATTGACTTTTTCTTTCTTTATTCCAGCTCAGGATGGCACTGGCTCTTTCTATTCATGTTTCAGCTGATCCATCAGCTATAGCTAGTTAGGGTTTCTAATCTGTCATTGAACCGCACTACTCTACGCATATTCCTCAAGGGCTAGCAATGTTTCGTCTAGCCTCTCCATTTCAGACGTGACTAAGCTCAAAAGTCACTCCGACGCGCTTGGCCAATCAACTTATCTAATCTCCTAAAAGTGAAACTCGTTGAGTCGAAGCGGTAATATATGGTCATTGTGGGAGACCAAGAACTAAGCAAAGGGATCGTGAAGCTAAAAGATGTTGCAACCTTTTGAAGGCGATAGTAAACAGTCTTATTTACTCTATAAAAGGCTTCTTTCGGGAGTATTACTCCAGGTGCCAAGCTATCCGCCCCTACTCCCGTCCTGCTATACCCAAACCTGCCTACGTGTATCGATACAAGGCCCTGTTGCGGGTTCTTCATCGAGAATGACTTTTGAATCGACAGAGAAATCAGAACTTAGATGGGCAAGTAACATAAATCGAGAAAGATCTCTTGTTATTATTACTACAGGGGCACATGGAACCTCTCTAAAATTGAAGGAGAACTGGGGAGTGCCCGCGCAGAGCGATTGCCATGCCCTGACATCGCCTTCGAGGAAATGGTGATGAGATGCCCTGGTTCCCAGATAAGTTTCCAGGAGTTAAGAAGTGAGCTACTCCGATGCCGACCATTTCCCTGGACAGGCTCGACAGAAAGCTAGCCCGTTTTTCGTCGAATTTAAAGTAAAGGGTCTGCAGCAAGAGGCTTGCTTGGTGGGAAGAGATTCAGTCACGGTCACGGATCAGGAGAGAATGACTTGTGTGACGCATCTATATCTGGGGTTATCTAAATTCCTTCATCCCAGAATGCATTAAGATTGCATCTACAGTTGGTTGAGTTTCTGTGCTCACTTTATGATGCCACTTGAAAAAGAAAACCATAAGAACCAGAACAAAAGAGTCGGGGAGGGCTAAGTACTACGGCTGATTTCTTTGGCATTCTAAGGAGCAACTTCCCCGTAAAAAGCAACACCGGCCCTCGCTAGTGCTCTCTTTCTTTTTCCGCGCTAAGTCACGGCAGGGGAATGTCCAAAAGTGAATACTTCGTCAAGACTGAAGTAACTGCTGCAATCCTGAGACTACCAATCTGTAAATGAATTTAATACCCGCTTTGCTTTCTTCGTTTGCATCCGTTCTTGACAGAGTTGGGAGTGCGGATGGCTTATGCGCCTAAAACTCGACAGAGAAGAAATAGGTCTCTCGAGCCTGCTGATGGCCTGTTAGTTCACCAACTACAGTATGTTCAGGCGGGATGACCGCATATCATTACTTTATTTCCCTTTATGCTTCCTTCCCCGCTGAATCATGAAGATTCGAATGATGAATTACTAGTCTTGTGTGATGTGTTGAGCAAAGACGGTCACAAGAGATGTCATTAGTACTTTAATAAAGTAGGCGCTATGTAATTGCCCAATGCCAGAAGAAAGGCAGATCAAGGGCCAAATTCCATTTTTCTTATTCCAAGACAAGGACAAGGCCGAGATTTCCGATCGCTTTTAATAGCTAGCCTCAATACCTCAGATCTGGCTCCATCTAACGCGTCATCCAATCCATCTAAAAAGATATAAACACGCTGATAATTCAGAAGCAATCAGAAGTCTAGAATTCAGGATCTCCCCAACATCGAGGTAGCTTGAGGCTGGGCGAAGTAGCGTTTTGGGCAGAGTGAATGAGATTAGTCTTCGAAGTTCTTTCGCTCTAGCATCCATCCTGTTTCCAATCTCGCCTTGTGGATCCCTAAACGAATCCCACACATCACTTGGCAAATTTTGGAGGACTGGTATCAAATCTTTGAAAGAACTCCGATGAGAAGGAAGACTTGTAGGACAAATTCTCAATTGTGGCGACTTCTAAGACATCACATTCTGTGGCAAAGTTGCTATACCTCCCGGGCTTGAATCTCGCTTAGGTTATGTTCACCAAGAAATGCACTAAGGATAAACTGGCAAGCTCAGCAGCAAGATCCTAACCTATCTACAACTACAAGAAGAGGGTGGAGGAAAATCAACGAATCAATGAACTTTATATCTTATAACATACGAGGACAGAGAGATCCAAGAAAAAAAACGAGATATCAGGAAATTGGTACACAGGTACAAGGTCAATTTCCTATTCATATGCCAGTCTTCATTCCTTCCAGTATGCTTCTTTTTTCTCCTCTTCTTTGCCTCTGGCTCGCTCTACTATTCTTCGAAAATGAAGAATAGAGGCGGCCTTAGAATTCTGAGAAACTTTGAGATGGTTTTGGAAAGGAAGCACGCACTAGAGAAAGACAAGGTATTCTCCGCAAATGACACCAAATGATGGGGTCTTTGGCCATGTTTTCCGCGATATTGAGGTTTCTTGAGCTTACCTCCATCTCCTGGTCAGAACTCGCCTCAAGAAAACGGGTAACATGAGGATTCAGCGGATAGCTCCTATCAATAATAGGCACGACGATTGTTAGTCTTCCAAGAATCGGCATTCCCGAGACATAGCTGCAGGCTTTGCCCTCATAACTCATAGACCGTAAGCAAGCCAAGCTTTATTCCCGCTCCCTCCCCTGAGCTACCTGTCATTTGGTTCCGCAACCTCACTCAACGCTACCTTTAGAAGATTAGCCTATCCCTCTAAAGCAGGGCAATTACATGGCACCTTGTTCTCATTCCAGTCTCTGTCTTCCGTTCACTCCTGATTAATCATCACAATGAAGGAGCGGATGGTTTATGTCCATTCAAGAAAGAAGTTCTATCCGAAAACTAAAAATGCGAAAGCACCGGTTGAGAAGTCAATCAGGAACGAAGCCTTTTTGACAACCAGGAAAGTATAAAGACTAAGGCATATCGGATTACCAGATGAAGGCAGACTTGAATTGCGAAACTTTTGGACTAACTGTTCTCTTCACTTCCGTGAAATAAACTGAAATAAATGGGCACACTTGTGGAATTGCCCGATTCAAGGAATGGTTCTGTCTTGTGCATGGGATGGATAAATTGACGAAGAGCCATTGCACAAAAATGTAGTAGGAGTTGATGATTCCACCCTCCGAAACAAGATACTAGGAACCTGTCAAGCCTGCTTGCACAAGGGCCCCTTTCGAAGGAGAGGAACACAGCTTTCAGATGGTACTTTCTGTGGGGAGCAATAATTCTAGCCATTTAGTTTCAGCCGTTGCAGTAGTTATTACCTACCCGATCTGAGCTCGGACCTGAGAAAGCTATGCCTTTTCTTCTGGTTTAGCAAAGGCGAAGGAAACTTCCCTATCCAAGCGGATTCCCCTCTGTAGAATGAGGTGAAAAGAATTAGTCCATGACAATGAGGTCCTTCTTGCATGACAGCCGATTTTTCTTTGCTTTATTTATTACTTCAAAAAGTTTCATTCTTACTCAAAGACCGAACTGGGAATAGAAGAAGAAGCCCTGATTCTCGAAGATGAACTGTCTCCTTGCCAGCAAGAAATGTTGTGAGTTTCTTCAAGTCGTGGATTCCAAAGCCTAACAAGCCAGGAAAAATGCGCCCGATAACACTCTATCAGGCGACGCCGGAATTGAAAAAATGTCTCTTGTCAGCCTATAAATATAGCCGATTGAGACTTTTGACTATAAAGTCTTAGTTCCCCTAGTCAGACCCTTACTTATCTTACTCTTTCTCTTCCCCAGTCTCGGGATCTTTCTGCCCGAAGAAGTACTTGGGAACAAGGAATGGACTTGGATTGGCTTTGTAGAGACGAGTGCGGCTTTCCGCGGATTTTTTCGCTAATTCTATTGCCATTTCCGTCTAGAATCTGGTTAAGATGGATGGGGACGAAACCCATCACGAAGAAGTTGTTTTCTTTTCAAGACTTTGGCTGGATTCCTTATCCCCGAAAAACAGGGAAGATCAGATGGTCCATCTTCTGCTTTCAGTTCGCCGGAAATAGTAGAGAGAGATGTGATTATTCGGGAACAGATCCTCTTCCGGCATTCAGATCTCTTGTCTCCTTTCGCAAACCGGGCGCTATCGATTCCCTTGCTTTCACTTTCATTCACTTCTTTTGGTTCCCGGGAAACATTTATGCCAAACTTTCCAGGAACAAAGTGAGACGACTCGGCTTCGGGCGATTCAACAATGATCTTGAATCAGTCTAACACCCTAGTCTTTCATTTCCGCAATTTCCCGGGGGAGGAAAGAAATGTCTTCGCCAGAAGCGAAAAAGAAAAAGTGTAAGCGAGTTTCATTTTGTGCTTCTTGAAAAGTCACTTGCTTCTGGATCCTGGTAGGCGAACCCAGACAGGGGGAAGAACAGGCGAAAGAGACTCAATACAACTCTTGGGAACTTCTTCCCGATCTGGCTTTCCCTTTTCTCTTGCGAGACAGAGGGGGATAAGTCTATTCTCTCTGGGAAGTCAAAGTATTCTTCAGGCCAAGAACGGACGTTGGCTCTCCTCGAGGCCGCTTCGCTGCTCTTGTCTTCCCATTCTTTCTAATTGTCTTTCTCGTACTGTGTGAGATTGGCCTCACCACTCCTGCCAGTAACCGAGTTGTTAGTTACGAATCCCTGATGCCCCACTGGCACTGAAGGAGAACCGAGTGATTGAGGGATTCTGCCCATCTTCCTTTCTGGCAGGAGCAATTCCCAGATTCGATTGACCCCAGTGAAGCTGTAGAGCAATAGGCGAATTACTTATCCCTCGGTCTATTAGTGAACTATCTCTCCAGGGATTGTGAAAGATGTTCCACTAGAAATAGTCTTGTTATTGCTTCGACTCATATTCCCCAAAAAGTGGATCCCGCTCTAATAGCTCCGAATAAATTAAATACATGCATTAAGATACGAAGGCTTCTTATTCCACAACAACGAAAGCACTTTTTCACTCTTTCATATACTAGGGGATTTCACTTGGAAAAGAAAATGTTCCATACTGGGTCCAGGGTTCCGATGTACGAGATCTTGTAGCACTTACCAATGAGGTCCTATCGATTAGTATTACACAGAAGAAAGAAATTATAGACACTAATCTAATTAGATCTGCTCTTCATAGACAAACTTGGGATTTGTGATCCCAGGTAAGATCGGTTCAGGATCATGGGATCTTTTTCTATCAGATAGGAAGGGCTGTAGCACAAAATGTACTTCTAAGTAATTGCTCCATAGATCCTATATCTATCTATATGAAGAAGAAATCATGTAACGAAGGGGATTCTTATTTGTACAAATGGTACTTCGAACTTGGAATGAGCATGAAGAAATTCACGATACTGAGAAGAAATCTTGGACATGGTTGAAAGGGATGAGAACCACCCAAGCAGGCCAGGGCGTGTTTATTGATTCCCCGGGTATAATTCACTATTCAATTGGGTACCTTTTAAAACCCTTTCGGCAGGTAGCAGATGGCCACACAGTTCTATGATGGACCGGGAGATAGAAGTCTACGTAGACGATATGATCGCCAAGTCTCTCGACGCAGAAAGCCACATCGTCAATCTGAGAATCGAAAGACTCCGTAAGTCGACTCAACCCAGCTAAGTGTGTATTCGGTGCCTCAGGTTTATTGTCAGCAAGGTCAGCACTCTTGCAAGATTCTCTCGATCTACTGCTTACTTTTGCTTTATATTAGTTAGCCACTTCCCTCTTCGAACCTCACTTCCTTACTATCGTCTTATCTTAGAATAGGATGCAGAACCATCTTCGACTAGCTAATATAGGAGAATCGGTTGTAACACCGGATATTCCGTATTCCTCGACCAAGGGGGACGGGAAAGAACGTGTGCCAGCCCTTAGGCATCCCACTCTTTTAGCTCTTTTAGACCATCCTTTTAAGGTTAAGACCGAGGGAGTAGCGAAAAACCTTTTCTTTAAGGCAACAAGGTTGGCACTTCGAGGACAGTTTTGGATCGACTTCCGCTCCTTCTGTAATATCCTTCTGGACGCACTTCTACTATGCTATTTCCAGACATAAGTAATCCCCTGCTTCTTTAAGTCTCACATCCCGCGAGGTCTCTTGAGCCTAACTATTCAGTTCGGATTGTTCTCTATAACTCAGAAACATAAGAAAATGGCTAGTAAGAATCAATTATTTCAGTATAAAGAGTCACTTCTGAAGTGAGAGGCATAGAGAGAAACTCCCGAAACCGTCCCTTGATCCATCATCGGACAAGACAGAACTCATACCCGTCCTTTTTCCATTCCAATATCAAGTCAGCTTAGGATATAAAAGACCAGCCAAACGAGGCCAGGGGAAGAGACCGGTCTAGCTCGAAATTCCAGTCTCCAAAACCTGGAACTGCACTCGAAGAAGAGAAAGAACGAGAAACGCACCTTCAGTCTTCTCCTCATGTTAGGAGACCCCTTTATGTATCTGCGTAAGGGGACGAAGGCTTCTGTATGGAAGCCAATAGAAAGCCCTACCCATATGGCATGCTCTCAGTAGAGTTTGGTCAGGTAAGGCTCGCTGAAGTTGTAAACGAAATACAGCACGTAGAAAACGAACTGCGCCAACGCCGAAGAACCTTAACAGCCCTTTTTTGGAGACACAGGCTCCCGGCGAACGCGAACCCTGCCGTCGTGGAAAACCATATCCGTGCGACGGACCAGATAACGATGTTTTAGTGGCAGTGTAATTCCTATGATTCTGCAGATTCAAAATCGTATGTTATGTATGATTCGATTCAGTGAATGAAAGATCGGATTATTCTCTTTAAGCATATCTTTCATCCGCATTTTCTCTAGTGGTATCTGCTGCTTAAGATTTGACCTTTACTTCCAAAACTGAAAGAATATCGTCACTCAAAAGACGAGACTTGGATCGAGGATCTACGCCTTCCCTTACGGAAAGGTCCGCTCCAACCACCGCTCATGGAATTGTTGAATTCATTTCCTCTGCCCTACCTGACTCACCGGCATCGGGCTCTCGATTGTCAGTTTGGCTTTGAATTTCAAATCCCCTCTCTCCTTCTTCCTTGCCTTGTCCAATAGGCTGTTTGCAGGATAGACTTACTAAAGCTAGTGCAAACAATCTTTTTAGGAGAGAAGATGGGGTGAGTTCTCCATCTCTCTTAGAAAGGTCTTCTGTCTTTTGACAATATATATATTTCTTTTTGTTTGAGATCGCCTTCTACCTCCCGAAAGAGTTCTATCAAAAGATAAGAGCTCGGGTCTCCATAGAATTGATACATTGAGAATCCTATTTTATACTTGCTAATTAATGGTTTATCCGAGGTGGGCTCTTTCAAGAGCTCCTTCGGCAGCGCCGTATCTCCCTTTCGAGTAGTCAAGCTTTTTGTTTTGCTGAATGGCCTATGGATTGACACATATTCTTCCAAAGGATCAAAGGGAAGGGGCAGAAGTCTCTCGGCTCATCCAGCAATTAATCGAGTGGATTCTCCAGTATATATAAGTCTTTCTAAACCATTCTATCCTAGGTTTCTAGAATAGTCATGAAGGAGACAAAATCTACGCTCTTCAAGACCTTCTCAAATATGTCCATGTCATTCTAGAGAAATCGTCAACAATATAGTGTCTTCTAGTAATAGGGCGGGCCAAGCTCAACAAGTGGTTGGTCAGACCTAAAAGCCTCTAATTATTCTTATTTCTTTATGCTTCAATCAGGCCTCTCCACAGGTCTTTTATATCGTATCGTAAGCTTTGGAAGCGGTCGGACATGGGCGCGTTCTTTCGCCCAAGCCGACGGCCGCTAAGGAATTCTTCTATGAGTATAGCTCTTTCCGAAAGCTGAAGAGAGTCATTCTCCTATCAACTTGAAGCACGAGAATGTAACAATTGCCCCGGGATAAAAACACTTTACCGAAGAGATCCGAGTCAAATAGCAATACCTTCAGTTGATAGGGCTTTTAAACTTTTGAGAGAAGGATGGACGTAGTTCAGAATGAAATGATATGTTTGCGAGTACACACATTGATACGAAGAGGTAGGCCTTTAATAAGCTAAAAAGCAAAGGTGCCTTTCTAAGAAGGACAGACGGAAAGCTTTCATACGGATCTATTGCAAATCTCCTGCACACAAGAACTGAAACAGACCTGAGAAATAGAAATATATGGCAAGCAATTCTTGCCCCTGAATTACATCCTCTAGGGAGAAGAAGACGAATAGAGGAAGAATCAAATGGATCCGGATTAACCGCTTTCGACTGAGAACACTCACGATTGATAATGTACATTGTTCGGATCGACCTTCTTTGATGATAGAGAGTCAGGATAACAAAAATGAAATGCAAGGTTAATCCTTACCAACTCGATCTTGTTGCTCCTGGCAACAAACACGTGTGAACCATTTCAC
>JAOYMZ010051657.1:0-13936 GCA_025802335.1 Pinguicula primuliflora | reverse complement strand
CCCCCCCCCCCCCCCAAAAAAAAAAAAATCCAATTTTTTTCTGATGAACACTAAGAACACACGCACAGAAAAGCATCCAAATCGAAACCCAAATTCAAAACCCCTAGCAATCTGACTTCATCCCTTGGTACTAAATTACTCACCCTAAACCTTGGAAATTCTCAAGTTCCTGCGTGAATTGGTGTTGTCCAGATACTCCCCCAACCTTGATATTTATAGGGCAAGTTCCACATCCTCTTAATCACCTCCTCTTCACGGCTCCCACGGAATTGTGCTTATCCCTAGCCCTCCTGTGACCCTGCGGATATGTACAACACTTATCCGAGCCTATCGCAGCGGCTTTGTCGCGAGAATGGATTTCTTCGTTGATGGATAACAACTTGACCGATCCCAAATTAGTTTTGAAGCTACAAACTCTACCCTGGGTTGTTATTTGGGCGTTAGGAGATTTAAAATTGGGCCTTACGAGTTTCTTTTTAATCCCCACGGTTTACCTCGGCCCAATTACCTCTCCCACCCCTGGCGGCCCACTAATAGTATTAGGTGTTAAAATTCGTAAGTACATATAAGCCATACTTTCACCTCACCTAAGCCCGCAACTCAAATTCGTAGGATATAGAAATGGAAATAATTTGCAAGGAAAATTCGTACCGTTACACAGACTCTGCAACCCACTGAACACAATTCTCAAATTCCCACAACTTGTGAATCATCCAGGAATCGAGAATGTAGTAACGTCTGGATGCATCACGGAATGCTCTCCAACTGTATGAGCCTTGATCTCGTAAACTCGGAGTTATGCTCGTCCACCATACCTCAGCACTACCTGCCAGATAATATACCGCCACCTCCACCTTGAGATTATCAGGTGTCTCGCAAGATGTCATGTTCTTCTCAACCTCCAGTAACCACTCCTCTGCGTTCCTAGGTCCTTTATCGCCCTTGAATGTGCTAGTCCTTTGTTTGTAAATTGCCTCTTATTGCGCACTCAGACCCCTTCGTACGGGCTGCAGAACCGGGTCAGGGACGATCGGGGTCGGGTCAGATATAATTGGAATACTCCCAGTTGGCGTCACATTAGACGGTCCAACCATGAATGTCACCGCCATTGCAGTGAGTACTCGAAATGTCTCAGTAGGTGTCATGTTCACCGGTACTGGCGGGAAAGGTTCCATGGTCTCCCCACGGCCTTCAGGCACCAAGACCATCCTCGGCAGTGCAGGTGGATCAGCATGAGACTCTGTCTCATGGCTCGCCTCATCCACGGGCTGCATGGTCCCATCAGTGATAGTCTGATTGCGCACACGATGCTTTCTCTCCATATCCTATATCAATTCAAACAGTCATTCTCAAATGTACTATCATATATTTATAAACTAAAACCTTCTATCTCCTCCGAGCGATCCAGCGGAAGGTTTCCCTAAGCCTTGTTGGTTCCCCATAAAAAAGGTTAGATGCGAACCTGACTCCGATATCAAATATAATGAACCCCATTTTTCGTATGGTGGGCTAAGGGTTCGTTAGGACAGTATGGCTCACTAGCCATACCCAAGCCCATGCGTATTAATACATAAAACCACGAATTTAATAAAACTCTAAACACCAAGTCAAATACCGTGCATACGGGTCCAAGCCCGATCCAAATAAACATTAAACAAATAAATCCAAAGTCAAACATAAGCCCAAATTCATAAAATCATCTCATAACAACCCTCGAATCATCATGGATCACCATCTTGTGCAACCAGGTTCAACGCCGCTCTGGCTCTGCAAGAAAGACATACAGATAGGTTCGTGAGCCATATGGGCTCAGTAGGTAATCACTCCCAGAGTACTCGTGAACTCATTATAATATAACATAAGCTCTCATAATTATATGAAAATAATCTACGCATATCAACATAAAAATTTCACATTTAAGATTATATAACTCATGTAAGCCAACCAAAGACTAGGCCACGAGCCAAATAAATCATAGACCTAAACGCAATTACATGTCGTCACCTCTTTAGTTAGCATTTACGTTTTTATGTCAATGCATGCACACACATTTACCTCAAGATCACACATGCACACATGAACCACACATCATTGACCCATAACTCACACATGGAGGAACACCTCATCTAATACCCCGTGGACAGTTTCATCTTAGCTACACCAATATCTGCATACTTTCAATACTCATACCAACTTCCCACCCCATGCATCGTGTAGGTGTTCAAGTTGACCTTAACACCTGAGCGCCTAGAGAGCCTCCGCCATGCTCCCAATATTCATGACCTTTATAATGTACCTCAAAACATTCCAGATAGTGACAACCCATCCACACCACAGCTCGAAAGCTCTATCACCGTGCATCCACTCCGGCACCACAACTGTGCACTCACTGCTCGAGCATTAGTTTGCTCTTCGCTCACCTCTGGCCGTATCGTATGCAGCTCACTCAAAATTGATCCATCCGCTAGATAACTCTCCAAATTCACTCTTTACCACTCGCGGTAACTTTTTCCGTCCACTCTGCACCGCTCACAGTGTCTCCCTCGCCATACATGCACTCTGCACTGCTCGTGGCATCTCCCTCATTGTACAAGCACTCTGCACTGCTCACGGTGTCTCCCTCACCGTACATACTCTCTGCATTGTTCATGGTGTCTCACTTGCTGTGCATTTGCTCTGCACCGCTCACGGTGTCATTTCGTTCTCTCCATTCCTCTTGTTTCACTCCCTCTGTCGCTCGCGGCCTCTCTTCACATCGGCATCTCTCTCGTTCAACATCTCTTGTCATTCAAGGATCCATCAACCATCATTCACACGTGTTGACCCGCGTTCAACAGCCATCTCGTATCACATTGTATCCAAACAGATCTGGTGGTCCTGTCTCCCACCTATAACACTACTCCGGTCCACAATCAAGCCACACATCTCCAACCTTTCCCACGATTTGTGAGCCCTTTTTCGGCCCGAAATTAATTATGTGACCCGTAATTTAACATGTTAACACAATTAATTAAATTTCAAAAATCGCCTTACCTTACATCTCTCCCCCCTAACAAAGAGTTTTGTCCTCAAAACTTGCCACTTCCGGGATCTCGAATAGATATGGATATGCTCTCTCATTGTGTCACTTGCCTCCCAAGTGGATTCCTCTTCATATTGATTGCTCCACTGTACTTTCACATGAGAAACTTGTCGGTTTCAGAGTCGTACTGTCTTGTGATCCACAATCCTACTTAGTTCCTCCACTCGACTCAGTTCTTCAGTAATAGGGACTTGTTCGCTATCCAAGACATGGCTGAGATCGCCCACATAATGACAAAGTTGTGATACGCGGAACACATTGTGCACTCTTGACAAATGAGGTGGCAAGGCTAGGTTGAAAGCTACTTTCCCGACCCTCCTCAATATCTCATACGGTCCTATGTACTTCAGACTCAGTTTGCCACCCTTTCCAAATTTTATCATACCTTTGGTTGGTGAGACCTTCAAATACGCCTTGTCTCCCACTGTCAGTGTGAATGGACGACGTCTCAGGTCCGCCCAATTCTTCTGTCTGTCCTGGGTCTTCTTTAAATGCTTCTAGAAAATAGTAATCTTTTCTTTGACTCATGATTTAAATTTTGAATTTGAAAACTTAAATTGAGACAATTGAAGAAGTGCTAATTTTAAATAAATAGTGAGAGCATTGAACTTAAGGAGTAGAGAGAAATTAAAAATCATTTCGTGAAAAATATAATGTTGAGAAGTTCTATATATAGTATATACAATAAGTAATTGTACGTTATATAACATATTTTAAATTTACGTTAAAAATTGACTGTTAGTTAATTTAATTGATTTTAAATTAAAATTACTTCATTTAATTAACTATGGAATTAAGAATTAAACAAATAGTTTATTTATAAATTACACTTAAGTTAATTGTTATAGATGTTGTTTTCGCTCCAGTAGGTGCGATTGCACTCACGAAAATTGCATAGGTAACTGCCCCGACCATATGTCCAATGCGATGGTGCCAACGAGACTGTCGGTACCGGAATCTCTTCCTCTTCACATAACGGTAACCGTCATCATGTTCCCTCCGGGTTATCGATGGTCGACAATGGAGCGGCGCCCAATCGCAATTTTGGAAGGGACTGGCACAAAGCCAATACAGGTCAGTGGGAAGCAGTTGTCGTTCCTAATTCAGCGACACAAACAATTCAGACTGCATTAGAAAAGCCGCATCTGAATCAAGGTTTAATTCAAAATCAGAGACTGCAAAATACAAGAGTTCATCAGGTGCGAGCTTCCTCAATTTCATATCAGGTCACTAATTTTCCTGTATCGTGGACAAGATCAGATATGCTAGAAATATTTTCGACTTTTGGTGCAATTACAGATCTTTATCTTCCCAAAATTCCCGACAGATTAGGCCAAAAGTATGATTTTGTCAAATTCCCCAAATCTCATAATCCTCAAGTGTTGTTGCTCCAGTTAAATAAGATATGGATTGGGACAGCAAAACTGGAGGAAAATTTAGGCAAATCTTACCAGGATGTAGCTGATACATTTGAGGTTTAGACATCCCCTGCTTTTTCCATGAAATCCATTTTAATGTCTGAAGGGGACATGATCAATTATCAAACAGTCCCGAATGTAGATGCCTGGTTGCAAACCTGTTTAATAGGCACGCCAACTTCTATTATAGATGTTAAGACTTTGAATCAGATTATGATAGATGTTGGTTAAGAGTTTTGTTATGCTGCTAGACTTGAGGGGGGTAGTATATTACTCAAAACATCATGCTAAAAGCAGCAATTATGCATCCTTCAGGACTTGGGGATACTGGAAAAATCGAGGTTACATAATGTCCAGCCTGGGAAGCTCTTGCATGGTAAACCAGCCAGAGTTGTGTTGGTGCGAGTAAGAGGAATCCCACTGCAATTATGGGATAACAATTTATTCGCGGCTCTATCAGAAAAGTTGGGAGAACCGATTCTCATAGATGACAAAACTCTTAACAAAACAAACCTGACATATAAGCGAATGCAGATTTTAACCTCTGAAATGACTTGGATTCATAGACCTATTATGGTAAACATTGAAGGAGGGTTCTTTTATGTCATAATAACAGAAGAAAGAGGTCCACAAACAGCTTGGAAGGCGTCTATTCAAGGGAGAAAGGAAGGCCAAGATCCTGTAGTTTGGCCTAAGTTGAATGATCCAATGCTTCCTGTTGCAAGGTGTCTCCCGGGGGAAAAATGGATTGAGAAGGGAAAAGGAATTGTCATCTCATCTTGTCCACCTACCTCCTCGACAAATAACAGTGATACTAGTCTATCTGGAAGGCTAGAACAGTCTCTAGGAGCTGATACTCAAGCTTCTAATGGTGAGGAGAATGATGTAGCATCTGTTGATAAATCTAAATCCACCATTGATCAGATCTCTAGGTTTGGTTGTGCTGAAGTCACGTCTGGCGTACCAGAGCCTAGGTTAGAGGATATATCTGAGCAGAGTTTAAGTCTTGATAGGGATTAAACAGCAGCAATATCTGTAGCTTCTAAAGCCGGAGCAGGATCAACCTCTGAAGTAATGCAAATTTCAGGAAAAACTTCTGAACTTCCTACTAGTCCAAACACTCTAAAGAGATTAAAGGCAATTGCTCCTAGAGGAATGTATTCGGGAACAAACTTTCCTAAGAAAGATCAACAAACGAAGGATCAAGGGAATCTGTCAATGGCACTTGACCCTTCTGCTACACCATATATACCAAAATTTTCAACTGTTGTAGATAGATTGGAAGGGACACTTGTTGCTGAAATTGCAGAATTTCTAGTTGCCTCTACTGGGTTGCAGAATCTTGGGGAGTTCATTTTGGAGGAAGAACCTCAACAGCTAGTTGTTTCTTCTTGCTCGCAGAAATTTGCATTAGATGTTGTTGAATCTGCTAAAGGAGGTTCAACCCTTTCTGATCAATCATGAGGGAAAGGAATGAGTTGGGCAGACATGGTGGAATTTGAGTCAGGGAGACAATAGCTGATGAAGAGAGTCTTTATGATCATTATTCTCCCACTGGTGTCCGTCTGGTGATTGATCTCTCTAAAGATCTTCAATCTGATATCAATCCTACTAAACTGAAAAAATGAGAGTCAAATCGAAAAGGCAGAATCCGTCAGTTTCTGCTGGTTTGCTAGATGAAGTAAAGCAAGGCTTGGAAGAGGAATGAATCTCAACATTCTACTTTGGTTTCTGAATCTGGGGAAGTCCAACAAAGGGCGAATATAACATTGGCGATGCTTTTGAACTCGGCTATGGCAGCTAAAAAATTCAAGAAGTTAGAGTCAAAGAAGAAAATCAATCCCTCTCTAAATCTTATTCTCCGACAGAGTTGTCGTAATGTTCCCAATATGAGAATTTATTCAGGGTTCAGTGTCCCGTTGGCAAGGAAAAGGTAGTTGGTATAAGATAATGATCTCGATTGGATGATGAATTTTTATGATTCTGCTGTTACAAGTTTTTATAAAGAATCTGCTCCTTTGCCTACAACTCACTTGGTGGAAGATTGGTGAAGGATGAGATTTTGTTATCTTTTTTCTTAGAATCTATTAGGCAAGAGGCAAGCCTCTTCTGTTGTTCTTTTGCAACTCGTCGGGTTGAGTTTTAATAAAATGCGAGTTTTTCAGAATTTTTTTTTCTTATAGCTATGTATCCAAATCTTAATAGACAATTTTTATAATACTAGGATAAATGGGTAGAAGTGTGGGTAATCGGATCTGTTATCCAACCCTCGGGTTTGAGACCCACAGCCGTACCCTAATGTCTATAAATAAATTGAGAATCGAGATAGGTAGTAAAATAAAAAGTTACTTGACTTCAATATTACGGAATAATTGGACAAGTGATCTCCGCGCAAATATTATTTTGAAATGTAACCTCCTATTTCATTTATGATTTACTTTTATTGTTCTTTTATTTATAAGGCATTAAAAGAAAAGGAAGAAAAGAAATAAAATACAAAATCATCTTAATTCCTTTTAATCAAGTCAATCGCCGGAAGACTTTTTCACTAATCCATCTCCGTTGAAAGGAAATACTCTTCGAAAATTAAAAAACTCATAACCCTTCCATCGAAAACCTCGACTGGATCCTTCAATATGTTGTTCGAGAATTCTTCAAATACGCACGTGGACTTGGATCGAACAATTACTAGTATCGTAAAGGAAATCCTTCCAATGCACACGTTGTAGGCCCAACCAGCTTCACCACTGCAGACGATTAGAATGATGAACGACCCATCAGAGTCTCAGGCAGCAAGAATGATGGTCGAACCAGAAATGTCGCAGGTTAGGGATTTGAATGGGGGTGATAACTCAAGTGGACACATTGCAGGGTGTTCCCCATCAATAAATCTTCTGGTAAGTTGCAGGTTGTTCGTTGTGATTTGCGATATGATAAATCACTTGCCCAACTCTGGCGTATTGAGAACGACTCCCTGCTTTTGAATTTGAATTTGAAGTTTTGTTTGATTATTGTCTACGTTTTATACACAGGTGCGCATACCG
Organism: Pinguicula primuliflora; assembly: GCA_025802335.1. Taxonomy (NCBI): domain Eukaryota; kingdom Viridiplantae; phylum Streptophyta; class Magnoliopsida; order Lamiales; family Lentibulariaceae; genus Pinguicula; species Pinguicula primuliflora. The sequence goes on along the minus strand of JAOYMZ010051657.1, from coordinate 6,392 downwards.
ACTAATGCACCTCAACTGTTAGGCTTTCCCACATACCTACCAACGGAGGTATACGATAAAGCACACATGAAGGTCCCTGTTAAAGTGACGGTGCGCAAGTCATTGCGGATTATAGGGGAGATATAGGAGCGACTGAATAAATGAGAACTTGACCAAATCCGAAGCACCTGTTTGGGTCATCTCCTTGATTTGGACAGCTCTTGGACGTCCCAAAGGAAAACATCCTCCGATCAGTTTACCCATTTCTTACTGCTCAGGCGAATCAAAACTCCTAAGCGATTAGAGTTGTGGTTTTTCGTAGAGGGAAAGCCAATCGGGTTTAGTATAAAGGAGTTTGCCATGGTAACTGGATTGAACTGCTCGAAGGCACCTATAATGGATCCTTCGATGAGTGATAATTGTATACGAGATAAGTACTTTCCAGGATGTGATACGAACGTCACCTTTCAAGAACTTAAAAACTTGTGAGATACGATGATGGATAAGGCAAAGGAGAAGAACCAAATCAAGGATAACAGTAATACAGAGAAGAAAAAGAAGAATTTGACGGCCGAAATGTCTACTGAAGATACCGATGAGCAGCTCTCTGAGGATAGAATTAAGATCTCCCTGTTATACCTGCTAGAGGGTGTGATCCTAGCAGGTGATTATAAGAAAAACGTCGATGGCCTTGCTCTGAGCATTGTCAATGATTTGAAAGCGTTCAATGCCTATCCATGGGCCAGTAAGTCTTACGCGGAGAAAACAAAAAGCGTGGTACAAAAAACTCTCGATACAAAGTACTAAGAACGAATCGTTAAAGAGAAGGATTGGAAAAAACTTCAAGCAGTCGATAAAGAGACCTACACCCTGACGGGTTTTCGATTTGTTTTACATATAAGTGGTTTTTCATTAATATATGTTCTCATGTGTATATTTTATTAACGTGAATATTTGCTTAAGATGTATGTACGCTCCATTTAAATAGATTTGAGCGTTAGAGGCAATTTTCAAGCTTAGGAGGTTGTGTGGCCAGCGTGTTGATGAAATCATGATGAGGTTTCCTAGATGCCTGAACTGGAAGTGTTGTTATGCGATAGCCAGTCAGGAACAAATCATTAAAGTTTTCCGCTGGAAAAGAAGGGTAAGGAATCTCATTGATGTTTTCCGACAGCCCATTCGGGATTCTCGACTCATGCAGACCTGTACATCATGTATGCTGGGATACAAGCCATGCACCTGGCCTGCGTGTGTACGTTGCCTTGCACGATGCTCGTGTATGGGATCCCGGCAACCCATTCGAGATTCTTGGCTATACTCTATACAGGTGCAACCCGTATGCCGGGATGAACCCATATAGCATATATTGGTCCATGCACGATGCTCGCATACGTGATCCGACAAGCCATTCGGGATTCTCGACTATACTCTATACGGGTGCAACCCGTATGCTGGGATGAACCCGTACAGCATATACGGGACCATGCACGATGCTCGCGTACGTGATCCGACAAGCCATTCGAGATTCTCGACTATACGTGGTTGTGCACGATGCAATGTTCAATATTCATTTTCGATTTTCTTCCACAGGGCATTCTTTATCCTATCCTGATACCTTCGAGGAAAGAGAGTGAGCTACAATATATGAAGGATATTGACTACGTGGCAGACGTTGAAGATCATCAGATAACTGCATTACTAGAATTATTCGGTGATGGGGCATATATTGCAGATGACTCCGACGGAGAGGAGGACGATACTCTCTCTAGGAAATATGTGGATGACCGATCCAATGGGCCCTGTCACAGTGATTTGCCAGTACCCCAAAATACTCCTACCCATCAATATCAACAACCTGGACAGACTGTGACCGGGAATGCATCGCCCGATTACCAGGATGAGCACAATCAGGAGTTGTATAAGATCAAGTAGACATTAGAAAAATTCGCCAATGATGTACTTGAAGAAGACGACAGTATTTTTGCTCGTTTTGATCAAATTAAATCAAGGATGGAGAAAACGAGCGAAATGCTGCGTTCTGCGAATTGTGAGTTAAAGACTGTCGTGGAGGCTTTACACAGGCAGCTGAATGTTCAGCACAATGTAATTGAAAGTGAGCGGGATGAAATCGAAAGTAAAGCATCCAACAATGAGCGAGATGTAATCGAGAGTGAAGCTGTGGGTATGACATCTAATAAGACACAACCATCATTATTGGGATACAGTATTGACATTTCGGCTGAGCGGAATGTACCCGAAAGTGGCGTTGGGGATATGACACCTAAGACACCTCCATCATTGGTATGTAGTGTTGACAAATGGGGGACGAATAACGTTTACGGTGATGAAATTTTAACTGAAGATGTTGCTTCTAAAAAACAAAAACGAGAAAAAACAAGTAGCTGCAAGAGAAAACGGGAGCCTAGGCCGAATGAGCACGGAGACATGATTATAAGACGAGTGTCTAAGAGGAATAAGTCATACGATCCCAGCTCGACGTTCACAGAAGAGATAAAAAAAACACTAGATAATCTCCTTATGTGGATGAATATGGAGGAAAGACACAAAAAGCCAGAATATATTCGGGATGGCCATATTTGTGTTTCAAAGGAAGACTTCCGAGCTCTTTTGGGACTGATGTGTGGCTGGATGCAACAGTTAGGTTTAATAAATGCATTTGGTTCAAATTTAGCATTTCTCTAACCAATTTCTCCCTTTCCATTCTATAACTCAGATCATTGATGAAATCCTCTATCTGATGAGGAAGAGATCAGAAAAATATGCTAACTTGTTTCCACAAAATACAACAATTGCCATGTCAACATTTTGTGGTACTATCAAGAGCAGGCGAGGCAAAAATGTTATGAAGTCATTCAAGGACCATGTGATGGCGCGCCTATCCGGTCGTGGACCATCATGGTTGGATTGCGATGTAGTTTATGTGCCTTGGAAAATCGGAACAGGCATTGGGTGGTTGCCGTAATGGACTTGCGGAGGGGATAAATAGAAGTTATTGACAACGAGCTAGATGCGTACAATGATCAGGACTTGAGAAAATTTATAAGACCATTGTACAGTGCCATGACGGACGTGAGGAAGACTTGAGAAGCAGGCTTCAAGAAGAGGTGGAACAAAGGACATGATAAAAAAATTCCTCTCTACATGAAACGATGGACGTGAAAATGTCAAAGAGGTATATCTTTTGAGGTCAAGCCGGGTTTGCACCCCACGTAAGTTCATAATCGTATGAATAATAGTGTTCCTATTACTAGGCGGTAACTAATGGCTTGTATGTTCTGATTTTGTATAAACAGCAGAAACAGCGCTATCTACATGTGCAAGAACTTGGAACTGCACATGTTGGGGATCAAAGAACATTTTGGGAAATTCATGAATCCTAATACAGTGAAACATTATAGGGAACTCTATGCCACGTCAATTTTCTAGAATGAATTGCCCATTTGAGGATGCCTTGTAAAGACCTGATTGTTTTGTATTAACAGCTTTTTGTATTAATGAGGTAGCGCGTCTAGCGTGGCGGTACCGAAGCCACCATCCGGTCAGTGTGTCATTTTCGATATATGTAGATATAGCTACTTGATAAAAAGTTTTTTTCTTTATTAACGTTTGTAGTAATGAATTTATCAGAGTATCTAATCAGTGTCACATTGATTATCGCATCTACAGCTAAATAAATCATTCCTGGGGACCCGGTGTTGCAGCTGCTAATCATTTCTCCTCTCGAAATTCCTCCCGGAGAGAAGAATTGGAAAATCTGTCGTTGGCGTTGTTGATGATGATGGCCGATGTTGCTGACGCCACCGAAAAATGATGACTATCCTTTTTGCAAACCTCATGGCATAAATTGTAGCATGCACGACGAACTACGCCTCTGCCACCGTCGACCTGGCCGTATATGCCTGCGTGTTCGGAGAACGAGATGTGGCCGAAACCGAAGCTGTTGCACGTAATAATAAGAAATGCAGGAAAATTTTTACAAATACCCTATCAGAATTCAATTTTTTTAAAAATGCCCTTGTACTCGCTCCGACAAGTTACTCGCTTCCGAAGCGAGTAACTTTTTCGCTACTCGCTTCCGAAGCGAGTAACTTTTTCGCTACTCGCTTCCGAAGAGAGTAAGATATTAATTTTTTTTAATTATGTAATTTAGATATTAATGGGCAAAAAAAATTCTCTCTCCTGTCGGGGAGAGGATGAGTGGAATGATGCCTGAGAAACTTGTTGCTCCCTGCCAGAAAAGTTCAACCATACTGCCCCCTTCAGGATTGGGTTATAGGAAGCTCCCTTGCTAGTAGAAAGAGAACATCCAGCTATTCCTTTAGGTTGTTGATCAGATAACGTGAAGGAATAGGAAAGGCCAGAAAGATTGGGTTATAGGAAAGACCTCTCCGTGAACCCGAAACGACAGCTAAAACTCTGGATACTACTGGATGTGGGTATGAAAAGGCAAGAAAAGTCCACAGACCACCCATAGTACTACTGCCGGAAGAAATTGACTCGAAGAATCTTGTTGCTCACTGCCGGAAGAAATAGACTCGGAGACGCGCAGCACCCAGATTCTACAACATCAGAAACCCAATAGTGCAGTTTCCTCCCTGAGAATTGGAGACGCGGGCTTGTAGGTGGAGGAGATTGTGGATTCATTTTGTTGCCTTCAATTTTATGTGTTGTGCAGTTTTCGAACTTGGAAGCAATTCCTAGCTACCGTCAAAATATTTAGAGAGAGAAGATTTATGGACAATTAATACCTTAATTACGCAATAAAAAAGTTACTCGCTTCGGAAGCGAGTAACTTTTTGTACTCGCTCCCGGAGCGAGTAAGAGGGCATTTTTAAAAAATTTGAATTCTGACAGGGCATTTGTAAAAATTTTCCAAGAAATGCATCGCACGTTTTCTCCGAACCAAGACTCCAAATGGTATTACATCTAAAGCGCGCTATAGATGTTTGTGCAGCCACTACCCTAGGTAATCGTTCCAAGGTCCCCGGCGAGACAGCCACTGGTGGCCTGCAGACACTGGCCGCATGCACTGCCTTTATTACTTCTAATGTCGCAGAGCTTGTCAACATTGCAGCCGGCACATTTGACGACGAATCCAATACACTGTTGTTCGTGGAAATGGCATTCATGCTCGTCGGTAAAGTCGACCGACTTTTCGAAGAGGTGACCGATAGAGAATACGCGGCTCATTGTCGTAGTCCTGCGTACGATGCAGCAATTGCCTAATTCAAGGCCGCCATCTCATCCCTTAAGGTCGTAGCCAGCTATCTCCAGGGCACCGCCGTCACAATTAATGATCTTTGCTGCGATTCCTCCAGTGGCAACGACGACGACCCTGAACCACCTACCGGCCCTGCCATGGAACCTAAAATGTGTATCATTAGTAGTGACGACGACGACACGCCTGAAGCTCCTGCCTCCACCGGCATGTATCCTGAAATCCATATAATCTCTTCTAGTGACAGTGAGGGTGATAGTGTCTCCTCCGCTGATTCAATTCTGGAATCATATTAGGATTTTTGTTCCAGTCCTGCTCCTTCTGCTAGCAGATGTTAGGGGTATGAAAAACTCGTTTCTGTGTTTTTGACCTTTTGGTGGGTTATTGAGTTAGTGTCGGATGTCGGGATTTCATCGACCCTGTATTTTGTATCAATGTTATCATTAATGTAATTATTTTTGTTTGATGATAGTCAACGAGTTACGACCAATATATCAAAATAACTTAGGTCAGGAAGACAAAAAATTTATGAATTCAGGGTATGGGCACCCGAATGCCGACGCTGGATTCACCACGTGTAGTTGCGTTTACCGCGTCCACCGAGGAATGAACAATGACACTATCATGGTTTATGTTCATCGAATCACCGGAAAAAAAGAACACGGATCGTCATTCGTTATTTGGCTGTATGGCCCGACTGATGTATCCAGATTCACCGTGCGTAGTCGCTCCCGTGATGCACGATGTGTGTATGACAACTCAGCTATTCGGGTTACGTGTATGGGGAAATTCAGACTGGTCGTCGATATTTAAAAAAGTAGGGGGGGAAAAAGTAGGATACTGGGACCGAATGTTGTAATCGGGTTAACCGCGTGTAGTCGCATTATTTGTGATTACCGTCGTAATCACCACGACACTATTCGAAGTAACAAATTAACTTTTAAAATTATAAAAAATTCTAATAATTAATATATATTCACTAATATAAAGTAAATGGTGTTGGAGGATGGCATAATCATACGTGTGTCAATTGTGTGATAAGGTTATATTCTCTTAAGATAAGGTTATATCCTCATACAAGTCGATTGTTGTGAACTAAGAGACTTCATTGTATTCCTAGTGGGAGTATCTTGACTTGGAGATGAATGAATCATACATAGTGCAATTACATGTA
>JAOYMZ010051646.1:0-13936 GCA_025802335.1 Pinguicula primuliflora | reverse complement strand
TTCGATAAGAGTAAAAGCCATCCAGCTGCCCTGACAACCAAGAAGTATGGTGCTGGAAAAATGAAGCTACTAAAAGCTTGCGCGGATCGTGAACTCTTACTTATGAAGAGAAACTCATATTTTTACATCTTTCGTTTCTTCAGGGTAAGCATGGTTGATTGTTGTTCCTTCTACGTCTCCTATATTGTTGCAATCCTTAATTACTTGTCATGTCTCTCTACAGTTACTTTTGATGGGTTTCATAGCAATGACGTTGTTCTTTCGCACACAAATGCATCATAACCTTAGAGATGGGCAAGTCCTTACTGGTGCACTGTTCTATTTTGTCAATACAATCTTCTTTACTGGGATTGCAGAGACAATATTGACTGTTCAAAAGCTTCCTATTCTGTACAAGCAAAGAGATGCCTTTTTTTATCCTGCTTGGGCGTATGGAATTCCTTCATGGATATACAAAATCCCTACTCATATTGTTGAAGTTGGAGCATTTGTGGCACTTCCATATTATGTCATTGGCTTTGATCCAAATGTTGGAAGGTGAAAAAACTACTCTGCTGAAATAATGTCCCTCTACAAGTTAACAGTCAGACTACTCTCAGTCTAAAAAATATGCTTAATCTTGCAGATCTCAGTCTCAACAATATGCTTAATCTTGCAGATTGTTCAAACAATACTTGGTCCTTGTAGCTTTATTGCAATCAACATCGGCTATATTTCGATTCGTGGGTGCGTTTGGCAGAAACATCATTATAGCGAACACATGGGGTATTTTAATACTCCTACTTGGTACATGTCTAGGTGGCTTCTCCTTATCAAGAGGTAATCAACACTTCTCTGTTCATTTATCTTGTGTTGTTTGTTATTCGTTGTTGACTGATTGATATTTTTCTAGAGGACATAAAAAGTTGGTGGATATGGGGCTACTATCTCACCCCTATGATGCATGCACAAAATGCAGTTGTTGTGAATGAATTTACAGGCCACAGTTGGAGCCTAGTATGCTACTTTGCAACTTTTATTTTCAATTTTTCTTATCATTTAGAGCAAAATATTTGAACCTAAAGCTATATTGTCTTCATTTCTCAAAGGATTTCGAAAACACGAACAAATCTCTAGGTATCCAAGTTCTGAAGTCTCGCGGATATTTCACTCAACCATACTGGTATTGGATCGGACTAGGAGCCTTACTTACGATGGTCCTTGTCTTCAACATGTGTTACATTCTCGCTATCACGTTTCTTGGTCGTGAGTATTGCGTGTATTTCCAAAAGAATATACATTTGCATCCTACAAGTTCTGGAATTAACATGAACTGTTTTCAGCACTAAGAAAGTCTCCAGCAATGTTGTCAGCAGATCTTTTGAGTGAGGCTACAAGTAAAGTTCCAGCTGAAGACAATGGTCAGTTATCTTCCAGAGTTTTTGAAGAGCAATTTGTTCGTACTTTTCAGCATTTGTTTTCTTACACTTCTGCATCTGGAATCTGATTATAACAGAAAGGATAAATCAAACCAAGGACCATGGGATAGTTCTTCCATTTGAACCACACTCAATCACTTTCGATGATATCACATACTCTGTTGACATGCCAAAGGTAAATAAATAAATCTGAAACTAACTTGAAGACTTAATTGTATGTTGAAGACAATGTTATTTGTTGACATAATCCATTGTTTTTTTTTATAGGAAATGAAACAGTACAACAATGCATTGGAAGATAGGCTCGTGCTTCTGAAGGGCGTAAGTGGAGCTTTTAGGCCAGGTATTCTTACTGCTCTAATGGGAGTCAGTGGTGCTGGTAAAACCACGCTCATGGATGTCCTAGCAGGACGAAAAACAGTTGGATACATTGAAGGAAACATTACGATTTCAGGGTATCCAAAGAAGCAAGAAACATTTACTCGTATCTCAGGATATTGTGAACAGAACGACATTCATTCTCCTAACATTACTGTCTATGAGTCCCTTATCTTCTCAGCGTGGCTGCGCTTGCCCGTAGAAGTCGACTCCAATACAAGAAAGGTTTCATTATTTTCAACAATATCATTAATTTGCTCCAAAGTTTAGCCTAAACTGCATTTTTTGGTTATATCGTTGTAGCTTATTGTTGAGAAGGTGATGGAGCTTGTAGAACTCACATCATTGAGACAAGCAATCGTGGGAATTCCCACGATGAGTGGCTTATCACCGGAGCAACGAAAGAGGTTAACCATAGCTGTTGAGCTCGTGGCAAATCCATCCATCATATTCATGGATGAGCCAACCTCAGGACTCGATGCAAGGGCAGCTGCAATTGTGATGAGAGCAATCAGGAACACAGTGAATACCGGAAGGACAGTATTGTGCACCATCCATCAGCCCAGTATAGATATCTTCGAATCATTTGATGAAGTAAGTTGATCTTGACAAACCTGTCATGTTTCATGATATATAAAAAAAATTGACGCTAACAATGCCGGTTGTATGAATTCATAGTTGTTCCTGATGAAGAGAGGTGGACAAGAGATCTATTTCGGTCCATTAGGCCAACATTCTTGCCATCTGATTAAATACTTTGAGGAGATTCAAGGAGTAACTAAGATTAAGGATGGATATAATCCGGCCACGTGGATGCTAGAGGCCACATCATCCGCACAGGAACAAATTCTGGGTAAAGATTTTGCTGAAATATATAGAAACTCAGAATTATACAGGTTGGTTAAAGTCTCTAAGTTTGAATCTTGTTTTCACATTCTTTCCTGCTAATCATGTTGATTCATTGAGTCTTTCAGGAGGAATAAAGTTATGATAGATGAGTTGAGCAAGCCCAGGGTTGGAGTAGAGGAACTTCACTTTCCAACGAAGTATTCACAACCTCTGATCACACAATGTGTAGCTTGTTTGTGGAAACAACATTGGTCCTACTGGCATAATCCTCTATACACTGCAATTAAAATTGCTTACACATCGTTTCTTGCTGTCATCGTTGGCTCCATATTTTGGAATCTGGGTTCCAAAATGTAAGCACTGAAACCCCCAACAACACATTAGAATGTAGTAATTGCACCTTTACTTAGTTTCCCTTTTTGTCATGTTACCTATTGTAAGCATGCAGTGTATATAATTTAATAATATCTGAAATATTTATCATGTAGTGAAAAAGAAGGAGATGTATTCAATGCAATGGGGTCAATGTTTGCTGGTATGTTCTTGCTAGGATTCCAAAGTTGCACTTCCGTGCAGTCAATAGTGGCAATGGAGCGAACCGTTGCTTACCGCGAGAGATCTGCTGGGATGTATGCATCATTCCCATTTGCTTTTGGACAAGTGAGTTGGATGCTGATTATAACTTTACATTATTGTGTGCAATAAACATAAGTAGCACCTAACTCTTTCTCATACATACTAATACTAAGTATTTGGTTTCGCACAGATTGTTGTGGAAATCCCATATCTATTCTTGCAGGCATTGATTTATGGACTCATTGTGTACGCGATGGTCGGATTTGATTGGACAGCCACGAAGTTCATGTGGTACATGTTCTTCATGTTCTTCTCCGTGTTGTACTTCTCTTTCTTTGGCATGATGGTCGTCGCGATGATGCCAAACCAACAACTCTCAAGCCTTCTAACCGCTGCCATGATCTCCCTCTGGAGTCTATTCTCAGGATTTTTAATTCCAAGACCGGTATATTTTCTCTATTTTCATTATAAATTGGCTTGGACACTTAAACTCGGGTTCTCATCGACTAAAGAGACCGAAATATAAACCAACTTATAAGAAAATGTGGTGCTACAATTCATCACCAATTAGTTCGCACCTTCTTTATAAGTTTACGTGACTACAGCCCAACGAGCCGAGTCTATTTTCTAACATAATCCACCACCAACATGTTTTAATCAACTCATCATCTTTATGATCTTTTGTAGAGAACTCCGGTGTGGTGGAGATGGTATCCTTGGTTATGCCCTGCATCATGGTCATTGTATGGCTTAGTTACATCACAGTTTGGAGATGTCAAGGTGTTGATTGAAGGGGGTATACCAGTTGAAGAATTTGTGAGGAGTTACTTTGGATTTCGACATGATTTCATTGGAATAGTTGCTGTAATGATAATCATTTTCCCGTTTGTTTTTGCTGGGACTTTTATGGTTTCCATCAAAGTATTGAATTTTCAAAGAAGATAGAAAAGTTCGATGGATGTGTAGGAAACATGAGGATGCATTCTGGTTGTGACATGTATTTGTGGTTGATTTTCATTAAATTGGTAACACTGATAGATAAGTTATCGGGGTGTTCTAGGCGGTGTTTGCAAGTTATTGTGCTTATGTAAAAGTAGCTTTTCAGAAGGTATTTTGAAAAAAGGAACTTCCATTAAAAAGTTGAAACGTGTTTACAAAATATGCTTATATACAGCAAAAGTCACAGTGTTTGCATATTATTAATTTCAAAGATACATTTGTCACATAAATTTAACAAATGACCAAAATATCAGTTAGTTTGAGAATATTGAATTGTTTAAGAGGTTAAAATTGTCTTAAATTTAAGATTTTATGTATTTACAAAAATGTCACCGCGAAAAGCATTTCAAAAGCACCTCCAGAGATGCTTCTGACTTTTAGGCTTTTTTTTACTTCTCCACCGCAAAAGTCAAAAGTCAAAAGTCAAAAGACAAAAGTAAAAAAATGTAAATACTAAAAACTGACTTTTCTACTGCCAAAAGGCAAAAGCTCATTTTCTGTGGAACTAAACACCCACTTTTTTTTGGATAACTATAGTATTCGGAACCATTTTTGGCCCGATTAATCCATGGGATCCATGCAAAGCAACCCCTTCACATGAACCAGGTAAGACTCGGGCCTTTGGCCCGCGGTCGTGGCCACAAAGAATTATTTGCACCCAATGGATATTGAACCTGAGACATCATCCCTCTTTGATACTTAAGTTTCGGGGTAAACACCCACTTAGTCTTTGCTTATTGCTTTCATAATAAATAAAAAAATTAATGCAAGATTTTTGAGTAATAAAAAAAAAAAAACTAAAACGTAAAATGTTCAAGTGCCTCTAAAAAATTAGTTTTTATTTTGTGTTTGCTCACCGAAGAATATTGAATTCTGAAGCCGACGAGCTTCACTTCACCCATGCCTATACCAACCCAGTCCTAACCCCGTTACCCCACCCTTCCCTATACGCCTACGAGGTGTCTGTGCATTGCTTCTAATCTCGGAAAGCGACGTCGTTTCTTCTGTCTCTCTCTTCCATCACTGGTCCGAATGAGAATCTCTTGGTAGATATTCGGAGAGAATATATATACACATATATTGATTGCTGAATATATACCTCACAGTTCTGCCATTTATGCTATCACGGGTACTGCATTTCTTGAAAGCCAAGATCAGATTGATCTGAATACGGAAACAAGGCTTTAAACACCTCACCGAGTTCTGCGTGATTGAGCTCACACGTTTACGGAATCATCTTGACGTCTTATACGAGGAGGTGGAGGCGGGGGAGTGATCGCCGGTGACCTACCTGATCCTTCGATCCCGGAATGCAATATCGCCGGAATTCTTTGGATTGAGTATGTTTTTATGAAATTCATCACTTTTTGGTTCTGGTGTTCGGATCTGATACTATTGGTCTTGACGACGCGTTGAATGTGTGATATGTGAGCTGTTCGCCTGAGAGAGTGGGAGCTATAACCATAAGGCTTTTGGGGATTTGAGCTTTGCTGAAAGCTTTTTTGTGTTTGTGATTTCTAATAAGAAACGTGGATTTTGAAAGATTGATAGAATCTATGCTTTACAATTACGATTCATTTATATGTAACTATTTATGAACTTTTCGTTTGTGGATCCGTGATATCAGAGCTTCCAGGGCGTTATTATTCTATCATTGATCCGTTCAAAGTTTACTTTTTGGTAGGAGAAGACTGTTAGCGGATTGAATCGTGAGATTCAAGGAGAAGGATGCCAGGTGTGTTCTTTTTTGTTCTCCCTAGATGGGATTAGATCGCTATATAAAACATTGACCTTTTTTTTGGTGTATCCTTCAATTTTTTTTCTCTAAAGGTTATAAAGACCCTATTCCATTTCTGTAATTAATAGAAATAGTTATGGCTGTGGAAGATGAAGATGGGAAAAGATCAGATCCTGCAACGGTGTTTGAGGAAGAGAGGAGGAGACCTAAGATGAGATCTTTTAGGAGAAAAACAATGAATGCTTCAAAGAGAATCAATCATCATTTGAGGAAACACAATAAGAGGGTGCCTCATTGCCGGTTCGCCTCGATATCTACAGAGGAGTACCTGGATGAGGAGGAAGAGAAGTCAGTTCATGTGTTTCGTGAGGCTTTGATTCAAAGAAACCTTCTTCCTGCTCGTCATGATGATTATCACACCTTGTTGAGGTAGTTATCCACTACTTATTCCCTCCTCACTTTGGCTAATCTCGAACAAGTAAAGATTATACTTTTCTTTGGTCTCAGTACTTTCTTCTTGAGTTCTCCCCTGAAGCCATGCGAGGCGTCAAAGTAGCTATATTTTCTTATAATATAAACAACACTTAATTATTGTTTTTCTTCAGTTCAGTCCTCTTAACATTTCAAATCAAGTGTATCCTTGTATCATGAAGTTCAATAAAGGAACTGATAGTATTGCAGATTCTTGAAAGCAAGGAAGTATGATCTTGATAAGACGATGCAAATGTGGATAGATATGTTGAATTGGAGGAAAGAAAATGGTGTAGATACCATCATCCAGGTATGTGTTGCCGTCTGATATATACCTTGTCTCTTTCATTTCTTTTCTCGAGTGAATAAATGCTTTTTATGAAATTCGCCATTTTATTTTGATTTTAACATTTTTGGACGTGAGAACTGATCTATAGCTTTGCTATCCTGTATTGAGCACTACTGAATACTGATCGTCAAACTTCTACATAGAACCTGGTTTCCTTTCGTTCTCATAGATGAAAATAAGTCGAATTACATCTGTCGTTAATTCTGCCATGCTTTCTGCTATATAACTGTCTATATGCACCAGACATCTTAGCACATGCTCCTCTTGAACCTTTTCTTTTCCCTCATTCAGTTCTCATTTTCGATCTTAGATCATCCTGTCCAATTCGATTTATAATATGACTTGGTTAGCTACTCAATATTTTCTTATATCCTGCAAACATTTTCAATGCATTCACATTCTTGTCTGCTGTAATGTCAGGATTTTGTTTATGAAGAATTTGAACAAGTTCAGAAGTATTATCCTCATGGTTACCATGGTGTAGATAAAGGAGGGCGGCCTGTATACATTGAAAGACTTGGCAAAATTGAACCTGCTAAGCTAATGAATATAACCACTGTGGATCGGTTCTTAAAATATCATATCCAAGGCTTCGAAAATACATTCTCCGAAAAGTTCCCAGCATGCTCAATACTAGCCCAGCGCCATATTGATTCAACAGTAACAATTCTGGACGTAGACGGTCTGGTCAGTTCTGAACCTAGAATCAAATTTACATGGTCTCGACATGACATTTAGTATGCTGGATTTTCACGCATTTAAACCTAATACAGAATTGGATGAGCTTAAGAAAGGTTGGACACGATTTGGTAATGCGCATGCAGAGGATTGACGGCAACAATTATCCTGAGGTGTCACAGCTCTCTTTCTGGATTACTTTAGCTTTTATACTTTGAATGCTTGAAACAACTCATTTTATATTGCTTATGCTCGTAATTCTCAGACTATGCATCAAATGTTCATAGTCAATGCTGGTGGTGGATTCAAGTATTTGTGGAGTTGGGCAAAAGGCTTACTTGATCCAAGAACAACCTCGAAAATACATGTAAACGACCTATTTCTTCTTAATTTCGTGAAGTCTTCTTAAAAGAATGAGAACGTGATTCTGTTGCTACTGCTGAACAGGTACTAGGTAACAAATATCAGAATAAGCTGCTTGAATTCATAGATGCCAGGTGGATGTTTTGTTACTGAAATGATATTACTTCCGCTGCGTCACAATAATATTTATGATAGTTTACTCTGCATTACGTGTTAAACTTATTTATTTTCAACAGTCAACTGCCTTTTTTTCTGGGTGGATCCTGCTCTTGTCCAAATGAGGGTGGGTGTCTTCGGTCTAACAAGGGACCCTGGAAGGATCATCAACTGATGAAGGTGAGAATCTTTTCATATTGGTAAATATATTCATTGATGAATACTAGGATGCAACAGTAGGCCTTGTGTGGTTGTAGCATCATTTTTTCAATTTTTGCTTTTGATCTCGGTTATTCAACCTCCCGTCTAGCTTGTTCGTGCGTTGCATGAAGGGGAGCCAATATATCCGAAAACAATCACTAGCTGTTCAGAGGATGATGATCTAAAGATCAAGCTTATCGGTCCAAAGGTAGAACGAATTGCACAGTAAAAATGTTGCTGTGTTTTATTGCTGGAAATATCTAAAATTCACTCCCTTTTGTCCAGGCAATAAGTACTGAAACATTCCCTGATAGCTTCTCTGCTCTTGATGAGTTTGAAGTCAAGCTAATTGATGTGGAGGTAGGATAAAATGTGAAGCTATTTACCAACTTTGTTCGTCATCCGATTTTGCTCGGTAGCTTGGTGCTTTAACATTTTTTTTCTCCATTTAGGGCCCTAGAACTAGGAGTGATAGTGCCCCATCTCCTGTCTCAAGAACTTCATATGCAACTAGTTTGGAAGCAACCCGACCGTTTATTGATGTAAGAGAAACCTTATTTATGATCCCCACGTTTCATGTCCCGGTTAACACTTTTTCTTCAAAACACTACTATTTGCTGACTTCAATGTCAAACATTTAGAATACAAAAAGGCAATATGGATCAAAATCCATGCCACCTTCTCATGTTCAGTTGCTTGACAGGGTTTTGCTTGCGCCACAATTCGAACGCACTTTCTATTTGTGAAAATTTCTGCATCTTAACATGATAACAACTTATTCAAGTTTTTTTGGGGGGTTTCTGGACATTTCTAGTTTCAGTTGTGCAAGAATTTCCATTTCATACATGTAGAAGCTAATAATCTGGTTTCAACAACTGTCGTATGGAAAATAAGAGTGATCTGTATTACAAACGTCTTGCATTTGCAGACTCGGGAAACATTACGGAGGTTGGAACCATATAATTCTGAGGCACCAAGTAAGTAACCCGTTAATGTTTACTTCTAACTTGAATTTTAGGCTCATCTTCATCGCGCCAATTTCGGATCCCTTTTGGTGTTTTACTTTATATAATATTGACATAGTGTCGTTGCAACAGATTCAGCTGTTTTTGCCCCACCATCAAGGCTGCGATCAATCTCTCAAGCTGTGAATAATGCAAGACGGAGAATTTTCGTCGCCATATGTTTTATGCTAACTTGGCTGGTCGGAAGACTTTTCAAGGTTGAAACCACAGAGATGGTTTCAGGAAATTATCATAGAACTGAGGTTGCAAATGATTCGAGATCTCTGGAATGCATTTCACAGCCAAACACAGCAGAACTTCTCCTCCACCCTTGCTGCCAGAAATTGCAGCATCTAGAGAATGTGGTAAATGAGCTCTTGAACAAACCTGCAAGAATTCCTCCAGACAAAGAGAGCATTATACTCGAATCTCTTGATCGCATAAAATCCATCGAGTTTGACTTGCAGAAGACAAGAAAGGTTAAATATATTTCATCTCAATTTTCAATCTAAGGTGGATGGATGAGGGCATTGGTACTTTTAGAATCAACTTGTGACGAAGATAACAATATGTTGTTCTTACAGGAACTTCTTGCAACAACATCCAAACAAGTGGAGCTCTCACAGTCACTGGAGATTCTGAAGGAGTTCAATTTAAGAGTACGTTTTTCTTTACATCCTTCAAATCATGACACTATTCTTAATTTTTTTTTTGATAGGTAATGTCGCTGAAAGGATTTGATTCACGGATACTATTCTTAATTGGTTGTTGTTTTCTTCCCGCAGTCATCATTTCAATCGACTAGTAGTTGCTGGCAGCGGGGTGGTAGCAAGTCTGTGCCCCCGAAACCTTACAAACGCTGATCTTGAGAAGGGGTGCCTTTGGGTTCCTTATGTAAGCTTCACTATTCTGACTTAATTAACCCAAAACTGTAATCAGATATCAAATTGGACCATCCTATTGAGGTAATTTTAACATCCGCAAAGCTTGTGTTTCATGGTATTCCGGGTTCCGAATTCTGATAAGAGTTTTTCCCTCTTAATGATGTTCAGGTTCCCGGCTGTAGATGCTTTCTAGCTGCAGAGCTCAATCCAAAATAATGTCGCACCAGGTTCTTCATTGAAGTGTAATATCTGTATAGTGCAACCGAGCAACACATTTTTTTTCCCAGGATTTCTAGTAGATACCCCCTCACAGTTCATATAGAAGAAGACCATGAGACGAAGCACACAGATATACACAGTTTCTTGTTCTATGTTGCAGAAGTTGTATACTTCTATGAAATCAACATGGTGCAGCTAATTATTGGACCATTTTGTTTTTGGTTGATTCAATTTCATACTAGATTGGAAAATGTTATGTCTATCATTAAACACACTCAATTCTGATTTGTGATCGGTTACGGAATTATCTAGCCGTTAAGCTCCAATTCCGACATAGAACTAACTATCAAAGAAGAAAAAATACTATTATTGATCAGAATAGCACCAATAAGATTCATTGCTAAGAGTGTACACAACCATGTAGGAAGTTTACTCCTTTTTTACCAGTCCACTTTTCTCTCATTACACTCATATTTTCTCTCTACAATCTATTCTCCAAATTCCACGACATAGAAAACAATTTACACCCCTACAATTTCATTATTATTATTTTGTAATTTATTTTATTATACTCTTTTGTTAATAATAATTAAATAATAAATACTTGATAAAATGAAGAATACCTATTTTTAATTTTGGAGAGGTATATCTTATTATTTTAATATATATAATAAAATTTTGTAAAACACATTATTTTGTAAAAAGTGCTTATTTGCTATGATTAGATGTTTCCAAAACGCACTGTCGGTACCATCGAACACTAATGCCGATCGGGTACTGGTACTATAACTCGAGACTGATTAAAATTAAAAAATATTAAAATTAAAATATTTTTAAATTTTTTCCAATAAAAAGTATTTTTTATTTTAAAAAAACAATTCTGGTACCGAACCGGGTTGACTCAGTATCGGATATAACCATTATCGATATCGGTACTATCCGACACTAGTACCGGAGTACCGGTACCAATTAGAACCGGTACCGGTATAGGGTTGGATAGGTAGCGGCCGACCCGATGGACAACCCTAGCTATGATTAGATCAACAAGAAGGTTCCCCAGGAAGATGATATGAGGAGTGAAAATTTGGGCAGGAAAAGCACAGTAATACATTTGGCATCATACCATAGGTTATGAAGTGATCCCACAATTAATTATTATCCAATAATATGTTACCATGTATTTTTCTTTCTGTTTTCCTACCCATATTTTCACTCTCCTTATAATTTTGGTGGTTCCCCACCCCTCATACTATCATGTAAAATATCCTTCAAATCTCAACCATTGATTTTATTTAAATCTAATGGCTGAGATTTAATAAACTTAAAAAATCGATTTCCCTTGAACAACAAAATAACGTCCCCTTCTTAATGTTTTTGTAAACCCTCTTCCTCTTCAAGATTCCCGTAATAGAGAACAAGAATTTAGCTGAATTCTCGTCAATTCCAGAATCGCCAACAAGTCCTCAAATTTTCGTCTTCAAGCACAGAGCAACAAATCTTCCATTTGACACTAGGTCTCCAAATTGAGTATTAAAAGTACGAATGACACAGTAGTTAATACCATATCACCTCAATCACAAGCGTACAAATGGTTTGATACCAATTGTAAATATGTCAATTGGGAGAGACAATAGATGCTTACGGTTGAAGAGGGCGAAATTGTTGGCAACGGTTCTCTGGAATTGATGGTCAAAGATGAATAGGATTTACGAGAAGAATAGGATGTGATTTAAGCCGAAGAATTTGGTAAGATGGTTCCCTGGAATTGAAGAAAAAGACATCATTCTCTAGAATGGTCCAAGAAGAAGATGGTTCTCTAGAATTGTGGAAATCCATTTTTTTTAAGTTTATTAAATCTCAGTCATAAGATTTTAATAAAATCAATGGCTGGAATTTGAGAGACCATGATAACATGAGGGGTGAAAACTACTTCAATTATATATGTCTACACTTAAATTAAAACGATATCGTTCTGACTCCGCACAAATGAAAATGACGTCGTTTGTACTATTGTATTCAATTTTGTGAGCACGTTTAGCCTTTTTCTTTTTACATTTGGTGTGCGATTGATTTTATTCGAGGCATGAAACCATATGTAACTTTGTTCCATTGGGATATTCCTTTGATCTTGGAGGAGTATGGTGTATCTTGAGCAGAAAGATTAAGTGGGAAGTCTAATGGGGAGGGGGCAATTGCCCCGTTCTTCGATTTTCTTTTCAATTTTAAATGTCTTTATATATAAATATATTTTTTAAAAATTCTTATTCCTGTTTCTTCCTTTGGCTTAAAATTCTGAATAATGTTATATGTCCATACACTTGATCCCTAATTCATCCATATAAAATTAATAATATTTAGAGAATGATGGAATTTAATTGTACGACATAACAATTAAAATTAATAATATTAAATAATATATTTTAATGGGATTTAGGATTTAATAAAATTTAGAATTTATTGTTTTTAAAATTATTAATTTTTCAGTGACGAAACCGTCGTAATATTAATTATTATTTTTAAATAAAATTTCGAATTTAGTATTAATTGAGTTTGGGTTCATCATTTAAGATTTTATTTCGTATTTAAATAATGTTTAGCATGTAGGGTCAATAGAGTTTAGGTTTATGATTTTAGTTTTACGGCAGCGAATACATTATAATATTAATTATTATTTTAAAATAAAATTTAATATTTAAGATTAATACGGCGATCCCGTACGGTGGTAGACGATGATCAACGGTGTATGTACGCCGCCAACGGCTACGTGAGAGGCGGATTCCCGCCGTTCGAAGTCGTGACGACCAATGCCATTGCCCTCAAAAAATTGATCCCGTATAGAAGCGGTCCTAATCCGGATGTGGCTTTCGCCGCCTCACGGGCCAACACCGAGGTCAAGTTCGTGAAGTCCGACCCGCCGAAAGATGGATACACTGTCTGCTCACACATGCTGCAACTGTCAAGCTCTACAGGGAAAAATTCGAGGTTGATAATTTAAGATCAATCAGTGTTGGTTGTGGAATTTAATTAGGTCATGAATTCGATTATGGATTGGCTTACAAAGTCATGCTTTGTGTTAAATCTCCTGTGAGCATGTTGTATTGCCCTAACAGCCTCATCAAAAAGGTCAAATTGGGATCGTTCTTTGCTCTCATTGGTTTGATCCTTACAATCCAAATTCAGATGAGGACGTAGCAGCAGCTTCCAGAGACATGGATTTCATGCTTGGATGGTAGGCATGAAATAGTGTTTTCTTCAATTTTATAATGATCTTTGTAATTTTTGCTTCCCTTTCAGGTTCTTGGAGCAAATTCTGTATGGTTGCTACCCACAAACTATAAGGCTCCATTTACTGCAGAATTATATTTTCGGGTTTGATATTGATTTGAGTCGTCAGAGATATCAATATCACATGCAGTAAACAGTTTTGCCAAGTTGATTTTGATAGAGTTAGTTATAATTTCGTGTGTTTACTTTGAGGTGGATTTGGGGTGAATGAACAGTTAAATGACGCTGAAAAGACAAAAATACCCCTCGTTTGACATTGTATATGTAAGCCAAATCAAACAAAGTAAACGCCTGAAAAGCGATATCCAAGAAAACAGAACCATTTTTTAACCAATTTCAGTGTGCAACACTAGTGTTATTGACCTTCA
>JAOYMZ010051635.1:0-13937 GCA_025802335.1 Pinguicula primuliflora | reverse complement strand
AGAAATGTTCGACCGGTCTCGGGCGCTGATATATGTATTTTTTCGTACCGGTCTTTGGAAGACCGGTGGTACATACCACCGGTCTTCCAATGACCGGTGTAGTAAAAAGTAAAACGGAAAATAATATTTAATACATACCGGTCTTCGGAAGACCGGTATTTCGTATTATCGGTCTTCCAAAGACCGGTGGGTTAAAAAGTGAAATATAAAATAATATTTAATACATACCGGTCTTCGGAAGACCGATATCTTCTTAATTACGCGTGATTAACGAATCTTAATTATCACCGATTTTAGAAGATCGGTGTTTTTTTATACTGATGAATGACATTTTCAAAAATTGCAAATTTTGTGGCGATAAAAAATTCCGGATTTTAGAGGAAATTTTTTCTTTCTGGTGCATTATCCACCAATTTTTGGAAGTCTGGTGGTACCTAAACCCTAAGTCCGGATGGCGGTATTGGTGTTTCGAAGGAATTTACAAAAGTCGCACAGGCCAACAAAAGTTTTTTGGCCGTGAATAGCTTGTGCGGGAGAACATGAAATTGAATGCTTATCGAACTTCTACAAATTTCTGCTACATGGCGTTCCCTCGGCGGCGTTCGCACTTCACTACATTCCGTCCCTTCGGGAGCCCTGTGGTGAGTCCGGCTGGGCCACAGGGCTCCGCTGGCGAGCGAGGGCGGCAAAGCAGCGGCTCACAGGGTACAGAGCAACTTTCTTTATACATCAAATTGTGATTTTGTGGCTATAGCGGCCTCACAATGAAAAATCAATATTGAGAGTTTGAATACAGTGATGTAGCTAGGCTGTCATGAGTGTTTTACTTGAACTTGTCGCTCTCTATGGCAACTTAACTGGTTAACATTATTCATGAGGAGGATTAATGGGTATTGTCGGCGAAACATACGAAGAAGTAGCAAAAGGTTTCTTCATATAGGAGAATTGGAATCGGATTATTCTTATTTGTGCAATTAGTTCATGAGCAAGTGTTGAACTTCCTTGCAGGTAATTCCTTCTTACTGTCGGGTGCCAC
The DNA here is from genome assembly GCA_025802335.1 of Pinguicula primuliflora. Classification (NCBI taxonomy): domain Eukaryota; kingdom Viridiplantae; phylum Streptophyta; class Magnoliopsida; order Lamiales; family Lentibulariaceae; genus Pinguicula; species Pinguicula primuliflora. Next base: position 12,901 of record JAOYMZ010051635.1, on the reverse strand, counting down.
TGTGGCAACTATACTTATGCTTGGTGCTCTGCACACCCGCCGTCTATATGATGACAAGAAGGTATTTTTTTTATCTCAGAAACATGGGCATCGGGGAAGATCAATATAGAAATTTATAGGCATGATGTATGCCTATCAACTAATTGTATACATTACCAAATTTGCAAGCTTGTTTTTCGTAGGGATTTCTTCCTTTTGTATTATTTTACTTTCGTAAAATTCGTGAAAAAACATGGAAATTGATTTACGATTTTTGTGTTGTTTTAAGTGATATGAATTGGTTAACTCTGCAGTTAATGAACATTATAGAGTTAATATAGGAAGTGATATGAATTAGTTACCTCTGCAGTGATATTCTTGTAAGTATACTATTGTTTGCCTTACAATGTCCCAGCAACCTTCACATGCTGCATTTTTTCTTTAACATTTTCTATATCAAGTCCGCTTCTCTCACAATCTTAAAATTCTATTGTTATCCCAAAAATGTATCTGTATCTATCTTTGTCTGAGTATGCTGAAATGGTGAGGAAACAGATTGAGGAGGCTAAGATTAAAGGTCTCGATTTGGGTTTCCATCCCGATGTCAAGGTAAATCCTAGATGCTATTGTGGTGTAGCTAGTATAACTATGATCATTGGTTACTTAATAATATTAATGCCAAAATCTTATTGCTTACAGGCTAGGTTCTTGAGATTGCTACCATTGCGCACTATTTCAAGGTCTTGGGGTACTTTAACTAGTATGGTGAGTTTCACAATTTTCATGTACCAGTCGGCTGAACATTTTTGTATGTGCTAATGGATTTCTAACAGGAAATTCCCTTTTGGCTGCGATCACATTTATATAAAGCTTGGGCTCGTGCATTTCACTCTAGTATGTTTGTTTTTGTTAATATTGTCTTCGTTCTTTTATATGTCTTTAAAATTGTGCTTACCAAAAAAATAGTCTTTAAATTCTGCTACTTTGAAAATGATTGAACTCTTTGTATTTGTAGTTCAGACTTAGAAGAAGCCCAATTACCTCTGGAAGAATACAAATCTCTACGGGAATTTTTTGTTCGCAAGTTGAAAGAAGGCTCGAGGCCCATTGATTCTGACCCGAACTGTCTGGTAACTGGTAGCAAGATTTGGGATGCATCTGTCTTTACATTTCTCTATTAAAAGTCTCAAAATCTTTCATGCTTGTGTCGTTTTATGTTGTGGCTATAGGTGAGTCCTGTAGATGGGACTGTCTTGAGAATTGGCAAGTTAGGTGGACCAGGAGCTATGATTGAGCAAGTCAAGGGATGTTCGTACTCTGCTTCTTCCCTTCTTGGTGCCAACTCGTACCTTCCCATGGTTACTGCAGGGGATTCTAATGAAGAAAACTCCGTTGAACAAAATGCCGCAGCTTATGTTGCTGACAAGTCATGGTGGACTGTATCTTTTGCTTCTCCAAGAGTTAGGGATGCTACATCATCCAGGTAACAAGAGTTTGAAACAATTGGTAGTGCATGAAACCATAATGCTCTTAATATAAAAAATCAAGCAATCCATTTCTCCTTTTCATCATCGAGTCTTCCATGGTATCAAATTACCTGATCCACGTTTGTGATTGGCAACTGAATGTTATATCTTCTGCAGTATTTCATTTACTAGCAGACTGAACGTCTACATGAATATGTAAATTCTTGTCACCTCGGCATGTCTACTGAAGATCAGTAGGGGTGTAGCCAAATTTGGTGACTCTCAAGTATTCCCGGAAAACAATCCAATGTCGATAACTGCTCGTACTTGTGAATACCTCTTTAACCACCATACTAGGTTGTTGCACGTTAAGTACCGATATAAGTCATTTCTTCCTCGACGATGAACAAGGGAAACAGAAAATATACATCTCAAATTTGGAGTTATAATTTCCTTTTATATTTTTACAGGCCATTGAAAGGTCTCTTCTATTGTGTAATTTATTTGAAGCCCGGAGACTACCATCGAGTACACTCTCCAGTTGATTGGCAAATTCTTGCTCGTCGGCATTTTAATGGTAATTCCGTAGGGTTATTTCAGCTCCAGTGAATTTGAATACTTACAGCGCACCCCCCAACTGCTCCTAGTTGGTTGATTCCCTAGTTATATGTAAACATTGGGATATTCTTCTTTTTGTCATTTTAAGTTCCATCCTTTTTTCTTGTAGGACATCTTTTTCCAACAAATGAGCGTGCAACAAGAACTATTAGAAATTTGTATGTTGAAAATGAAAGGGTAATTCTAATTCAGACCCTACAAAATTTTCTCTACGGTTTGTTAGTTCTGTCAAGTTTATGTGATTTGCCTAATGAAGGGATGGATCACTTTAGGCTGGATTTTGAACCCATGTGACTGGATTTTGTTCTCTTTGATATACTATCACATTACTGCATACATTACAATTACTTTTATCTTCTTGTTTTTTGTCTAAATTTCTGAAGTGAATACCTTTGTTCATCTTTGTTTATCGATATATCTTCTCTACAATTTCCATATTGAAATTCTTTTTATTGCTTAACATATCCTCTGCACTGTGATGGAGTAATTTGGAACATACTCCCACATTTTCATCATTTTCTCTGTATTTTTTAATTTACCAGGTTTCTCTTTATGAAAATTTCAAAATGTTGACAGTGTCTATCCTCGTACACATCTTAGCACTTCAAAGTCCACCCATCGGTATTGCAAATGAACTTCCCGTTAGCTAGGATTATTGCGTAGAAGTTATCTTACTCTTACTTTGACGAGTGTCACATGAACGACACTTAAAAAAGTTCACCATGCAGGTCATCTGAATAATTACCTTCTACTTTAGTGTGATAACCTATAATTTTATTTAGGTATCTGTGTCTTATGTGTGTGCTTGCTTTTATGTGTAATTTTTGTGACTTGAAATAGAAATAATCTTAAACAGAAAGCCTTAATAACCTCAAAAGTTGTTGTTCGACTTCCTCAACTTGTTAATCCTGCACTCAAATTATTTGTTTATGGGCTATGCTCTGTAATAAATTGCAAGAAGTTTTGAAGAAGGAAAAAACGAAAGGTTAAGCTTGATTTCGATGAACACCGTGCAGCACAGTGTCTATGCACGATTATGCATTTTGAGAAGCGTAGCTAATTACCATGTGTGTTATTTCTACCAATGCTTCTGCTACTGTCTCATTTACATATACTCTGACACCGAATATGATGTCTAGGTCGTGCTTGAAGGCCAATGGAAAGAAGGTTATCTGGCTATTGCAGCGATTGGTGCAACAATGATCGGTTCCATTGAGGTTGGCTATTTCTCATGGTTGTAATTCGTTGCGCATTTTTTTCTGAATGAGATTTGAAGATTATGTGATTCTAAGTTAAAAGTTATATGGAACTACAGAGTTTGTTGTAGCTTTAATAACTCAAATGGACGTGCTGCATATTCTATTTGCTTGGTCGTGAGACCAATGAAGTATTTTGTAAAGAAGTTTATAGTTGGAACTAACAGGATTCTCACACCCAAAAGACAGAATTTTGCTACACTTGTTGGGATTACAGGACAAGCTGTTACGGGGGATTGAATGAATAACTGTTGAAACACTGATAGAATTCCAGGTTTTAAATAAAAAATATTCTTGAAATTAGTCCATGAAAAGACACAAGATTTAAATGGAAAATATAATGCTGGAATTATTCTATAACAAGACTCTTAAAGTGCTTATAGTACTCTGTCAGGGAAGCTTTCCATAAAAATTTGTTGCAGCAGTCCACATTTATCCATAGAATTACTTGCATACACAAATTACACACATACATAATATGCATGAATTGGTTTGTTAGCGATGCATACATGGAGATACAAAGTCACAATCCCCTTTTACTAAAATAAAGTTTCTGAACGGGAAGTTTTTACTAGTACTTGAAACACAACGAGCAAAATTGCATGGTGAGTGGAAAAGTCGAGATTTTCCAAATTGCTTGACAAACAACGGGACAAAATGGAATTTGTTGGTATTTGAAACTAGTTTAGTCATTTACCTATAATTGTATAATTACTCATACTCTTGTTCTATTGTTCTCCGCTAGCTGTTTGCCTTCGGTTATTTACGCGATGAGTTTCATTCAGTCGTCTTGCAGTTTACTTATTTGATTTGATTGTTGATTATGCTCTCTCTCTCTCTCATATCCCCAAGGTTTCATATGTTTTTCTGTACCTCGGGTGACTGACTGGTATGTGGCAATATTCAGAATAGTGAAATTGAGAAGTTAAAACTGACATGATTTATACACACACATGCTCTCTGCATAATCTGGTATAGACTTAATTGAGAAGTTAAAACTGACATGATTTATACACACACGTGCTCTCTGCATAATCTGGTATAGACTTATTTGGTTAAATAGCCATTCATTCTTGCTTCACTAATTCTTTTTCCTACTGGATAAGCTATACGTCCCAATGGCCATCTTAGACCATCTGTTTTTCTCCTGATGGGGCAGCTTTTTGTTGAACCAACTCTGAGGACAAATAATCCCGAGAGGAAGATGCTACATCCAGAGCCGCCAGAGGAACACTTATATGACCCCGAAGGCGTGGGAATTCTGTGTAAGAAGGGTGATGAGGTGAGGTCAAGGATTTTGTTCGCTCCTCGTTCTATTGTATTTATTATTAATTATTATTGGTTATTTATTATCTTAATTTGTTGCTTATAAAACCATTCTAATTATTGATTTGCACCGAGCCAAGTTGCTATCTGATCTATTTAATTTTTTTCATAGCATTTAAGGTGATTCAATCATGCAGGTTGCTGCTTTCAACATGGGATCGACCGTGGTGCTGGTTTTCCAAGCTCCCATTTCTCAATCGTCGGCAGATGACGACGGCCCATCTGATTTCAGGTTCACTGTCAACAAGGGTGATAGAATCCGTATGGGAGAAGCACTGGGAAAGTTTAATGATTTGTAGAGATGGAAGCTGCAAAAAAAATCTTCTTTCATACAAGTGATTATATATCTATTGGTGAATTGTTGTTGGCCTAGAGTCTTTCTCCAACAGAATAGAGCAGTTGTGTTATGACATGGATATAGGATTTACGGTGGCCATTTTGCATATTTTAAAGGTTCTCACAACTGAGATCGTGTTGGATCTCATGTCTAATATTGACAACCATTCATCACATCTTGTCTCTGTTATATTCTCTGAGATTTCATTCCTTCCAAGTTAGTCCACATGGGTCATCGATATATTCTATCTTCCATTTCAACCTGGCATCAATTTCTTGGAGCACTAGTGGGCGAACATTGGTTGTAGTCATCAAATTTTGCTTTATATATTCTGTGAGATCCCGCAAGTCTTATTCCATGTATGACAATTGTGATTTCATTTCTTCCAAGTTAGTTCACATGGGTCATCTGTATTTTTTTATAGCTCATATCGCTGAGGGAATTTGAACATGTGTGAGTGCAAGCTAACCCCTCTCTACACATGAGTTATCTGTATATTCTAGCTTAATATATGCCGATGGTATATGTCGATTGGACAATATGAGTCCAAGCAAGATAGAGATTCAACTTAAATCTATAGTAGCCAAGTCAATGTCAAGTGTAGCTTAATATACAGAGAAGTTACTGTTGCCAATGGGACAGATGAGGTTCCGCTACTACTACAGCTAAAATTGGTGAAATAGTCATTTTAGACATCGGCAGTATGAATGAGGAAAAGTGTGATGTGAGGTGCGAAACCCGCAGAAAATCTTACAATGGTCGATATATTGACAGAAATAATCTCCAGGTTGTAGATCACATCAAGAATATAAAGGCGTCAAAGTTGGAACTTGATGAACAAAGAATTACAGAATCATGGCAGTCTAAAAAGAAGTGAATGCAGATATCATGGTCGAACCAACAAAAATTCTTGAAAATATACGAATAGTTCACTTGGTTAGATACCATATAAAACTAATAATCCTGCGATTAAACCTGTATAGTTTGTAAAATGTACAAGAAACTGCAGGTATACCCGAATCTTCTTTTTCATTGGCTAATGAGTTACAAAAATCTGATCCCGCCATTCAATGCCAAACTTCAGATAAAAACCTTATTCCTGAAAGTAAATAGCAATAATGCTAATCAGTAAATTTGACACCCTAACTCGAAACACAGCAAGTCATCTTCAAATTCGCACAAAAACAAACTGTGAATGAGCAAAACCCTGCCTGAAACAGGCTTGGGGTGTGTGCAGTTACTGCACCATGCAGTGCCCATATGACACGGCATGATTGGTCGGTATGCGGACCCGCACAAAAGTATTGAACACCGAACCCCTGCCAAATCAATCCTGCAGTGTCCACTGCACACACCCTAAACCCGCCTGAAACATCGTAACTTTCATTAAAGCTTGATTCAATTCAAGGAGCAACAAACTCTCAAAATTTCACTTGGTATATCATTCTCAAGGCTTAAATTTTCTGACAATCATGACTGCTCTCAAGGAACTACTCCTAATAGCACAAGACAAACCAGCAATAAATGCAACCTGCGCAATTCAGAAGCATCAAGACCCGTCTATCAACTATCGCAAACGATTAATTCGTGTTTCCCAAAAGAAAAACGCTTAATTCGTCTAAGCATAAGAAAGGCACACCTACGTCTGTTTGGAGTAAGTAGAAGAAGGAGCTCTTTTGTTTCGAAACATCATGTAACCCACGGGAAACACCACTCCCAGCATCATAATTGCAGCCCCAATCAAATACCTCATTACGGTTGGAGGTTCAACCTCCATAACCACAGATTTCCTAAACTGCATAGGAACAATCATAAAATCGATGGATCAGAGAAACCCTAAATCAAATTACGGGTTCGTGAGCGAGACAATTCTATGTTGGCAACGAATGTGCGTGCGGTTGACTATCGAATCATGGATCTGGTGATCATTTATAGAGAATAGGCACTTACAGGCATATGATTTAGGTTTACTTGCGAGCAAATGTGAAAATGAGAGTTGACGCACACCGCGGCAACGGTAATGATCTCCTTCCCTACTCCCTAGTTGGCCTTCGTCCTCTCAAATCAGCTCGTTTTTGGTGTGTTTAGTTTCAATCAGTCAGTGAATATTAAATTATTATTTTTTTCTCATAAACCATGATTTTAGGGAAATTTTTGTGTTATGCACCAAGTCGTTGTCTATTTTTTAAAATGTCATCAATCGGTCTTCCAAAAATCGGTATAAGTTATTGGTCTTTAGAAGATCAGTATTTTAAAATATTGGTCTTGCGACAATCGAGCACACTTAACCACGTTAATTTCTGTAATTATTTAATTAATCAAGTACCGATCATTGCAAGACCGATACAACCTGTTTGGCGGGAAAATTAATATTACACATTTCGATGACCGGTACCTATCGTAGGGCAGGAAATGATGTACTGGTCTTCCGAAGACCGGTAAGATGTGGAAAATGCGGGAATTCTGTATACCTACCGGTCTTTGGATGACCGATTCCTTTTTTATAAATTGAAGTGCAATTTTAATATTCTCATACTTACAACACAATAAAAATCCGACAATTAACAACTACTACGATTCTGGATTTTACGCAGGTATCGGGTCATGTGGAAATTTCCAACCAGTATGGGCCGATGTTCAATACGAGATGAGTATCGATGAAGTTTGAGAACCACCATATAGTACCCAATCAGCTATTCCACCATCGGAATCCACCATGCCGCTAGCAGAAGATTATGATATTTTTGTAGATTCGATATCTGATTCGGCTGGACCTGTAGAAGTTGACATTCATGATTCTGAACCTGATAGCGAGGACGATGGTGAGGATATGCGGTCGATCCGTCCTACACTGTGTCTCGATGAGATGTATCCTGCACCATTAGAGGGTGGACTTGCGCAGTGGTATCATGATGAATATCCTCAACTAGGTAACTCTATGGATATTCCCCCTTCTATAAGCATCAGTCGTTTCGACGCGACAATGGTTTGCTCGAGATCGGACAATTATTTAAAGACAAAGCACATCTGCAGCGAGCCGTTGAAAAATATCATGTTGTATACGCTAAAAGAAAATATTCTGTGTACAAAAGTGATAAAATGAGGTTGTTCCTGCGGTGCAACACTTCGAGGAGACCTCTTACATGTGGCAGCTCAACGCACATTTCCGACATGTTGGTTGCAAGTAGAAAATCATCAAAATATCATAATCCCACACGTGTGAAGCTAGTGTGGTTAATGAGTTCCATCGCAATCTCACGAAGAGCATGGTCGCACAGGATTTGGTTAAAATAATAACCAAAAATTCAGGTACCCACTAGTACTTGTAGATTATATTATTCTAACACTACTAAGTTTGATATTTATTATTCATTAGTATACTTGTAGATTATTATGTTCTAACACTATTGAGTTTGAATTTTTAGCATTTTTGGTGCAACATGTGCAACTGATGATACAGTCTAAGTACGGTTTTGAAGTCAAATATTCAAAAGTTTGGTTTGTCCTACAGCGTGCAACTGAGATGGTGCACGGTACGTCTGGCGTCAGAAGTTTGCCCACGTACTTAGCATATTTAAAACACTACAACCTTACAAATGTGTACGACTTTACTCTAAAGGATACAGAAATTCAGACCCATAAAGAGTTTGTCTACGTATTTTGGGCATTTGAGCCGTGCGTTGCTGGTTACCAGCACTGTAAGCCTATCCTATCGGTAGACAGTACGCATCTCTACTGCCCTTATAAATAAAATTTACTCGTTGCTGTGACACAAGATGTTAGTGACCATATTTTGCCCGTCGTATTTGTATTGGTGGACGAGGAGTCAGAGGCTTCTTGGTTTTGTTTTTTAGAAATATTGACACTATACGTGACCCATGACAGGCCGAGTTGCATAATTTCAGGCAGAGGTGTAAGTTGTCTGAGTGCAATTAACCGAATTCCAGCATTTAATGGTGAGATTGGGGTTAACAGATTTTGCCTGCATCATATTTGTGCAAATGTTCATATGAATTTCAAAGATTAGATTGTGAAGGATATGGCTAGGAAAGCTGGCTCGATGGTGAGCAAAATAAAGTTTCATGACCAAATGGAACAGATACACGCCCGTAATCCTGCTGCACACAGATACTTGAAAGACATTGATGTGACTAAGTGGACGGCGTCTTACGATAAAGAACCTCGTTTTGGTATAATGACAACAAATCAAGTGGAGTGTTTTAATGGAATTCTTAAGGGTGAACGCCATCTTCTGATCACGTCAATAGTTAGATAGGCGCAGGAACGCTGCATTAAATTTTTAGAGCACGAATAGGTGATTGTGCCAGAATGACCTCAAATGTTGATGCATAGGACGATAAGGCAAAACGTTTCTTCGAAAATTCAACAAAGTGCGCCACAAAGCATGTGACGGATTCTTTTGAACCTATATCTGTGCCTGTAAGGTATATCGCGCAAATCAAAGGATCATAAGAAGCGCAGCGCGTCATACTGGCTGATTATATGTGTTCTTGTGGGAAGTGATCGCGATTTGGCATCCCCTGCTCACACGCGATACAGGTAATTTTACTTATAACTAAACTTTATATTTTATTCAATGACGAATTTAATCAAGCAATTTCATGTAGATTTGTCAGAAATATCGTATAGATCCTATAAATTTTTGCATTCCGGAAATGACCATCCAAACTCTTAGAATGACATATTCAATGTCATTTCTTCCATTGGATCCACTTCATGAGGTACCTGTGCCACCATATATGCTTACGCATCCCCCTAATGGACAAAAGGTGAAGCCTAATTCTAAAGGAAAAAATCTGCGAAAACATAATTACAGTATGGACTACGGAAAAGTGTCAAACCAACGCAGAGTAAGTATTAATTCAATAACGCGTTATTTTTTTTAGAAAAATATATATCTAACAATACGTTTTATTTTTTTGTAGAAGAAACAACCTCATCCAGAAATGGAAGACGGAGGATGTTATGACCCTTCATTTTAATGTATTTGTTTTTTTATTGGGCGGTCGTCCTCCTCTACCAAATCTTTTGTGTTACATGAATTGTATGCCCAATAAAAGCTAAAAACAAGAAAGAAAAGCAAATAAGAAAAAACTACAATCAAAGACTTCAAAGTGATATTTTGTGCTCTTGCTTGTATCAGTTTTTGATTTCTCCCTGTGGTTTTCCTGTCCACAGCACCACCCACCGCAGGAATTCTTTATCCGGATTTCTCATCTCATGTCAACCGGGGGATCAGTTCATCATAAAGCTCAACACAACCGCAGGAGCGATCCAGCATCACAGAATTGGAGTTCCAGTAAGTCAGACTCCAACCCTCTTTCCGGCATAGCTCCAGCTGATCCAGATTAACTTGTAGCCAAGCCACTCATCTTTTCTACTTGGACCCTTTCACTCCCAGCATTTTTCTAGCTTGGTTCCGGTCCCATGTACACAACAGAATACAGCAAGTTCATCAAATCAATTTGCAAAGTTTCTACTCGTGCTTCTACTCATGTGATAGCAGCAGTTCATCAAACATTCGATTTTCTCTAGCCATTGATACTTGAGACAAAAATTGTACCTTTACCAGGGGTTTCTGCTAATGTAGAATTAGCATCAACCCCTGTGGCTGGTTTAGACCGCATGGGGACCCATGGCAGAGTCCGAAGAGCAACCGAAGTTCTCTTTTATTTCATATCTCTTATCCACAGCTGCATCACTGTCCCAATTCTGAACTGTAGATTGCCCTTTTAGCATGTTGCTTGAAGTCCCTCCCCCTGTTATGTGATCGCGCCAACAATCCGTTGTTCAAGCATCACCCATCAGAAGGTCCTCAGGATAAATGCCTGACTCCGGGCTCCAGCTCCACCCAACCACCAAAAAACGGACCACCAAAAGTCACAACATCAGTATATAGCAGCAGTACATCAGTAAATCATAGCATCAGAAAATCTCAGCTTTCGGACATTCATTTTGGGCCAACAACAGAATCAGCAGCATTACAGGATATTGAAATAGGAGATTAAATCATTTCTGGAAATGTAGCAGTCTCGCGTACTTTGGCCGGAGGTTTTAGCTAAATATTTTTTTAGCTTCAACCTCTGTGTTTAAGTAGATCACAGAAAGCTCCACATTGAGGAACCGGCAAGCAGCCGAGGCAACTGATTTATTAAGTTCGTGATTCCTGATGCTCCTTCAACAGCTCATCTTGGGAAGTAGATTGGATAGGACAGTCATCCTCCAAGCTCGCATATCACCCATTCTCAGCCATAAGCCAGCAGTCAATGAACCACATTTCATAGAACAAGAATTAATGATGCATATGAAGTGCTTTATCAAGTGTACCTCTGCCAGAGATGAGTGCTATGGGATAGCATTTCATCTCCATGTAATCAAAGACTGCACGGTGGTTCGCAGCTGGAATCAGGGCTTGCAGCCGTAGCATCCCAGAATGGTCCTCATCCCTTTCGACTTTTGTGCAGTGCATTGAGGAAGGGATATATTTATTAATTACTTGTATTTGCGAACTTTATTATCAATAAAAATATTTTATTGAACAATTGATTTCGTAAATGAAAATACAACAAAAATAAATTTAAAATAAATGTCCTCACAGAATTTTCCAATAATAAAATTTCTCTAAATTCATAGTCTTTAGATTTTTATACTTCCCAGTAAACTTCGCTTCGCCGTTAACCACAAGTAAGTGGGTCGTTGGATCAATAAGCACATTATTTGCCTCCATAAATTTTTTAACATGAAAATATTGCATCTTCCACCATGTAAATTGATCTTTAACTTGACGATGATTTGGAGGATCAATAGCAAAGGAGTCATAGGCCCTACTCCAACACCAGTGGACAAATTCAGGCCTAAATCCAGAAATAGATACGTCACAACCGATATACTTCTCATCCCGCATACTAGGTTCCATTGTGAGATTTGTCGCTCCTTTAAATATAGGCAAACGCCAATTGCAATTTTTGCCCCAACCAGTATAACTCATTGTCGAATATTCGTTGTGTTGTAGGTATGAGAATGTTAAAATTGATCTTGAATTTATAATATTGGTACCGGTCATTAGAAGATCGGTAGATTCATGTTTCCCGCCAATCAAAAGATATCGATGTTTGAATGATCAATATTTTAGTTTTCCCGCCAAATAGGTAGTATCGGTCTTTGCATGATCGGTACTTTCTTAATTACAGAGATTAACTTTATTAATAGTTCTCGGTTGTCGCAAGACCGCTGTTTTAAGATGTCTTTGGGAGATTGGTTGGTGGCATATTGAAAAATTATCGTGGTCTTTGTGGCTTATTGAAAAATTTGCCTTATTTTAGCACAAAAATAATATAAGGTACCATTTTTAGTAGTATTTTAGCACAACAACGATATAAGGTACCATTTTAATAGTCACAAGCCTCAACAAGGTAACCTTATTCTTTTATTAGTATTGTGTTACTAGCAAGTAACATCAATTGAAGTTCAGCACATCAAGCTCTAGAAGCAAGACTATTCTAGAGTTGATTCTGATGTATGGCAAGCACCGATTGTATCCCTGGGAGGTGCGAAGTACTTCGTGTCATTTATTGACGATTATTCCACGAGATGTTGGGTGTATCCAATCAAGAAGAAGGAAAATGTGTTCTCAGAATTCAAAGTTTTCAAAGTGCAGATTGAGCTTGATTCAGGAAAAAGAATCAAGTGCTTGTGGACGGATAATGGAGGATAATATACTGGTTATGAATTTAAAAACTTCTGCAAAAGAGAAGGGATCAAAAAGCAGTTCACTATGGCATACACTCCTCAGCAGAATGGAGTGGCAGAGCGGATGAACAAGACCTTGTTAGAGAGAACAAGAGCCATGTTGGGAGCTGCAGGCCTTGACAAGAAGTTTTGGGCGGAAGCAGTCAACA
>JAOYMZ010051624.1:0-13938 GCA_025802335.1 Pinguicula primuliflora | reverse complement strand
CAATCTCTCTCTCATCATCACCCGTGATGATCATATCATCCACATATACTGCCAGAATAGTGATATGACCCATATGGAACCTGAAAAATACTGAATGATCAGCATTAACCTGCTGATAGTCCATGCCTATCATAACTCTTCGAAACCTGTCAAACCATGCTCGCAGAGACTGTTTTAGTCCATAAAGAGATTTCTTGAGTCGAAGTACCTTACCCACTTTATCCTTGGTCTCAAACCCAGGAGGTATCTCCATGTACACCTCCTCAACCAAATCACCGTGAGAAATGCATTCTTCACATCAAGCTGGTGCAACTTCCACCCTCCATTGAGTGCAAGGGAGACAAGCATCCTCACAGTGCTCATCTTTGTCACGGGTGCAAAAGTCTCATCATAGTCTATGCCGTATGTCTGACTGTACCCCTTTGCCACCAATCTTGCCTTGTATCGTTCAATGCGTCACTAGATCCCTATTGCGCTTCTTCTTCTTCCCCAATTCGATTCCAAAAAGCAGTCGTCTGTCTATGAACACCTAGTACGGAGGGTCAATTCGTCGAAATTCAAGAGGGGATACAGGTACGGACATCGAAAGTAGAGAAATTGTTTGGTTAGACATTGCCAGACCGGAACGATAAGTGGTAATCTGAAATGAGCAGTATTTCTTTCTCTATCAGCTCGAAACAGTAGAGTTCTCAGTTTAAGAAACCCCCAAGACCCTCTGATTCATCCACCAGGAATTATTTGACCGAATTCAGTATAGGAGAGAAGCCCTCTCCAGTAACGAAGGTTAAGACGTTTGCTCCACTTCCGAATCAGTTTCGATACAATAAGAGGCTCAAGAACCTCACCAATATTCAGGAGCTTTCTGGAACCGGCGATGCCTCTCTACAGTTCGAGTTGTACGATGGCTCAAATGCCGATGAATCGGATGGGTCTATGAGCTTCGGGCTCAATGTTTGCCAGACAGTTGACAAGACAGCCATTGCTACTGAAAATTTTCAAGACCTAGAATTTAGGATGTTGAGGGAGGACTTACAGATGCTTCCGGATCATATGGGAATGGAAGAGTTCAACAAGATGCCATTAGAGGAGTTTGCTACCTCTCTATTGAGAGGATATGGATGGAACGAAGGGATGGGTATTGGACGAAATGCCAAGGAGGATGTGAAAGTTGCAGAGGTTTTCAAGAAGAAGATAGGTAGAGGAGGATTAGGATTTTCTGATAATGATCGTAATATTGGTGAGAAACTGTGGAAGGAAATAGTGAGGTGATTAACCAAAAGGAAGACAAAGGATTTGGTGTAGAGAAAGAAGTGAGGATTGGGGATGGGAGTAAGAGGGGGATGAAACCTAAGGATAGAGATGTGAATACAGATAACAAGGATAGTCATTCGAGGAAGAAGGGGCCAGAAGATAAAACATCCCGAAAAATGAAATTGAATTGGCTAAGGAATCATATCAGAGTAAAGATAATAAGTAAGGAATTGAAGAAATGAAAAGTATATTTGAAAAAGGAGGTGGTGGTAGATGTAGTCCATGCCTGTCATAGCTCTTCGAAACCTGTTTAACCATGCTCGCAGAGACTGTTTTAGTCCATAAAGAGATTTCTTGAGTCGAAATACCTTACCCACTTTTTCCTTGGTCTCAAACCCAGGAGGTATCTCCATGTACACCTCCTCAAGCAAATCACCATGAAGAAATGCATTCTTCACATCAAAATGGTTCAACTTCCACCCTCCATTGATTGCAAGGGAGACAAGCATCCTTACAGTGCTTATCGTTGCCACGGGTGCAAAAGTCTCATCATAATCTATGTCGTATGTCTGACTGTACTCCTTTGCCACCAATCTTGTCTTGAATCGTTCAATGCGTCCCTCCAGGTTGTGCTTCAGGGTGTAAACTCACTTACATCCAACAACTTTCTTTCTTGGTGGTAGTACCACAAAATCTCAAGTTTTGTTTTTCTCAAGAGCTCCAAGTTCTTCAAACATAGCTGCTTTCCACTTTGGATCAGTCTTTGCAACTTGCCATGAGTTAGGAATAAAGACCCTGTCCAATGATGCAATGAATGCCTCATGTGCAGGTGACAAATGAGAATATGATACATAGTCGTCAATATCATATCCATATCGATCAGGAGGAACCCTCACATTAATGCGAGAGGATCTCCGCACTGCAACAGGGGTAGGAGCAGAAGAAGCAGAAACAAAATCACCTGTAAGACCAGGAGCCGCATCCAAGATAGGCATCTCCAGAGAAGGGACAGGTGAGGAACTGACAGATAGATCTCGAACCAACACAGTATCCTCCCCCTGGACCTAAGTCTCACCACCCTCATGCGAGCTCTCAGGTTCATCAACTCCAACCAGCACAATAGGATAAGGGATAAGACCAACACTCCCAGGCTCAATCCCACGGCTCACATCTCCATCTTCAGTGTCACTCTCCACTCAACACCGTATATCCGATAACTCACAAAAAGGAGACATTATCTCAGAAAAATAAGGCTCATGCTCCCGAAATATAACGTACACCTTTTGAGTTGCCTCTCGGTAGGGCTTCAACAAGTAATCGCCTCTCGACAGGGCTTCAACACACATACCCCTTTTGAGTTGCAGAATAGCCCACAAACACACACTTTAGAGCTCGAGGATCCAACTTACCAACAGATGGTCGGCGATCCTGGACAAACATACACAACCAAAAATGCGTAAAGGAAGAACCTCTTCCTTTTGACCAGTAAGTACCTCAACCGGAGTCTTCCAATCTAACACACGAGAAGGCCTCCGGTTAATCAATATGGCAGCAGTCAAAACAGCTTGTCCCCATAAGTACTTGGGAACATTCATTGAAATCATCATGCTCCGGGCAATCTCAAGAAGATGCCGGTTCTTTCGTTTAGCCACCACATTCTGTTCTGGTGTGTATGGACATGTAGTCTGATGAAGTATACCCTGAGAGGACATATACTCACCAAAATAAGGATTGGTATAATCAGTACAATTATCAAAGCGCAACACTTTCACAACAGCACCAAACTGAGTTTGAACACTCCTGTGAAAATCTTTAAAACAAGTAAAAACTTCACTCTTATTTTTCATCAGATAGAGTCATGTCACACGAGAACAACAGTTAATAAAGGACACAAAATACCTAAAACCATTCACAGTAGTGGTGGGGCAGGGTCCCCAGGAATCAGAATGGATCACATCAAAAACAGATGAGCTTCTATTACCAGTACTAGCATAGGAGCTCCTCGTATGTTTGCCAAACTCATAGACATCATATACCAACTTTCCTTTGTTCGCTTGCCCAGATAATGATGGGTACAAGCGGCTCAAAACACTAAACGAAGGATGATCAAGTCGCCTATGATGAAGCATCAACAAGTCCTCCACAGAACAATCACCAAAATTAGCTACAATAGATGAAAGTGCTGCGTTCAATCCATCACAATCCAGATACCACAAACCTCGAAGAAAAGTGGCAGTCCCAAGTATCCTGCCAGTCCGCTTCTCCTTAAACGTCACTTTAGGAATGTAAAAAATAACAACACACTTAAGTTGTTGAATAATGGCACTAATGGATAAGAGGTTCACCGGAAAAATGGGGCATGCAGAACCTAAGTCAAAATCAAGGAATCAGTGCACTGCACAGTACCCCTACCAACCACTGGCTGAGCTGTACCATCAGCAGTCTGAATACTTTCTGGTACTGGTTGAGAACTCCCCAACATAGCCAGTAACATGGCGGGAAGGACCAAAATCGACTATCCAATCTGTGCAGCGTGAAACAGAAGTTAAAGCATGTTTCTGGGCAGAAGATGCAGAAGCAATCTCACCAGATACACCAACTGTTTGTACAAATGTAACTAAGGCTTTTAGAACCTTAGAATCCAATTTCTCAAGAACTCTAAGTTTTCTTCCATTATCACAAAGTCAACAATTAACAACCAACTCAATGACGCAATCTCCACAATCCAAAATCCACAATTACCAAATCACAAACTCCAAACTACAACTCCAGGATACCACACTCCACAATACACAATCACCAATCAACAATTCTAAATTCTCAAAAACATACACTACATCGTAAATTCTAATTTCCAAATCATCAACAATAAACAACCACAAAAATTTTCATCAATAATTTCCGCAAAAAATATGAGATCGATAACTATCTCCACTTCACTACACCAATTTCTCCAAATCACACCATCCAATCTATGCAATCACAATATCCACTCAACATAACAATCAGGCAGTCTATATCGGACGAATAAATATATACGAAATGCACGAATCTACACGTGGGTGCAGATTAAACATTATGCTGTGGCCCCACAACACTTAAACGCATGAATCTGTTGCTGCACGTGGCTTTCGTCCGATGTTCGTATGTATTTATTCGTCCGGTATAGTTTTTTTGACATAACAATACAGAACTCCATAATTCCACCATCCAATAAAACCCAAAAGAAGTCACGAAAGAAATGATTAAGAAAGAAATCACCACCAAGGAAATCATTTCTCACGGATTCCAAGGTTTGATAATTTTTGTCTCTTTCTCCACTCCAAGTCAAAGTCCCAACTTTGAATTTGAATCCACCACTCACGAACTCAATTCACCAGATTCATTACGAAATCGAACTTGATCATTACAATTATTGAGTGCCTATGCGAGAGCAGACGTGCGGGGATGAATGTGCAGAAATGAAAGGATTCTAGCGGCAACGATTCGTCGGAAGGGAGGAGACGGGCGGCAGTAAAAAATGCGACCAGATCTAACAACTCTTGGCCGAACAAGCCAGACATCACAAAAAATCAGATGCAGACCAGTGACTCAAGACACCTGGTCGGCGCCGGAAGGTGCGCGCACGGCAAAAAAACGGCAGCGGCAGCGGCGGTTAGAAGGGGCTAGGATTTTTAGAACATCGCTCTGATACCAAGTAGATTTTGAAACAAAAGTATTCCCCTTACCTTCATTCCATAATAGATAGAGTATTTATACAAAATAGAATAAACTATTATTTTACCCTTAAATACCAACAAAGAATCATAAGGAAAAGGTTGGTATAAAATTACCACCTCCCATCTAGTGGCTTCCTATATATTAATACAACTAATAATTATGACAACAAGAATGGTTATAATAGGCATAATTGAACAATTGTGCAAATATTTATGTTCATTGAGACTCACCAAATATTTATTTACGCAGCCACCAAATCTTCCTTTTCAATACACAAAGAAATATAAGCAGAAACTTGTTTAAAATCACTTTGCGAGCGGGGATATAACTCAGTAATTGAGGCATCATTTCTAGAGGGATCAGCATTGGCTTGAGGTACTTCACCACTCTCCTCTACTGATCTGCTGAATCCCGTGTCTCTCGATGTAGAATCGAATTTGCGAGACATGTAAAATGGAGGTTCAGAAGGAATTGGCATAGTAACAGACGAACTGTTGAGCATGAGAACAACTGAAGACATCGTCGGCCTGCCAGCCGCTTCTTCCTGGACACACAGAAGACCAATATGAATACATCTCAACATGTCTCGCATCAAACCCGAACCAGACCGCAACGTGGGATCTATCAGGTCCTCGATGATACCACCCTGAAAACTTCTCCAAGCCTGGGATAATAATGGTTGAAGACCATGAAGAAATTTTTCCAAAGAAATAGAGCAAGTCGTATTTATTTATTCAGCGTGGAGTCAAAACGACGTCGTTTTAATTTAAGTGTACACATATATAATATATTATACTTACGAAGCTGAGCATGTCTTCTATTTTGCCGCCAACCATAAATGAGTTGTTTTTCGGCCCGCTAACAATTTCCAGAACCAGCACGCCGAAGCTGAAGACGTCTATTTTCAGTGAGAGTTGCCCGTGTAGTGCATATTCTGGAGCCATGTATCCGCTGCAAAGGCAATGCTGTCTTAATATCTAATGGACTTGAAATTTTGATTGAGAATGTTTTATGTAGATTGAGCTGATGGTACTTACTAAGTTCCTACTACTCTGCTTGTATTGTCCTGGCTTTCATTAGCTACGAACAGTCTAGCCATGCCGAAATCGGCTATCTTGGGATTCATTTCACAATCTAATAGAATGTTGCTAGCTTTAAGGTCACGATGAATGATGCGAAAGCGTGAGTCCTCGTGCAGGTAGAGAAGACCCCTGGCGACGCCTCCTATGATCTTGTATCGCCGATCCCAATCAATGTAGGAACGCTTGACAGAATCTACAATTGAAGTTGTGGTATTATATTAGAAGAAGATTCAACTTACAGCGAAGAGGGGGGGGTGCCAGTGAGGTCAAAACGTCGTCGTTTTGGAGGTGTCAGCGAGCCAGCACAAAGGTGTCAAACACACACTTTCCTGCCGCACCGATTCCATGGCGCAACCTGGGCACTGCATAGTGTGCGGTGACTTACTCACCGCGCACATCCTGAACCCAACTTACAGAATGATACAAGAATTTGCTTAAAAGTAGGAGAAAATTACCAAATATGAAACGGTCTAAACTGGCATTCCGGACAAACTCGTATATGATAAGCCTCTCCAATCCATCAATAGCAAACCCAAACAACTTGACTAGATTTCTGTGTTGAAGTTTGGCCACAAGCAAAACTTCGTTTTTGAATTCCAAGTCTCCTTGAGCTGAACCTCTTGACAACCTTTTCACTGCTATTTCCTCTCCACCTTTAAGTTTTCCCTAACAAATAAGGCAAAAGGGGCACAATCAAACTTCATGGAACGAGGGGGCATACAGTGAAGTTCTCACTATATAGTGCCTAAGTGGCAAGATGGGATTGGTGTAACAGTAAAATGTGTGCTTAAAATTTTTGGGCCCGCTGACACGTCCGAAACGACGTCGTTTTGGCCTCAATACATACTATGCAGTGAGTTTCTCACTATACGCTCCCCTTTTTACAAACTTCAAGCTTTTCATGAAATAAGCCGGTTCTATATAAACTCATGCTCCTGTTACCTTGTAAACAGCACCGAATCCCCCATGCCCCAGTTTGTTGTCCTCAGAGAAATTATTAGTGGCTGCTCTGATTTTTTCAAACTCATACTGTAAGGAGTGTGCGCTGCCAATCTCCTCCTCATCTGTTCCAGAAATCAATTTGGAGATTTGCATCAGACATTTACAAGTGAATTCCGAAGACAAAAAGATTCATGCGACACAAAACATTACCGTTGGCCGTCTCTTGTGGCCTTTTCTTTCTTTGTTTTCTTCGAAGCAAGATAGCAACAGCAGCAACTAGTATTAGACAACTAACTATTGAAACTACAATGATGAATATCGTCCTACCACGACCAGTACCTGCAAAACGAATGAGGTAAAAATATTTTACAATTCACATTTGATGGACATTAACTATGATCTGATGACCCACTGGTACGTGCACAAGCCCGGATCCAGGAATGTTATGGATAGTCCTAAAATGATATGCAACACTCCTGCCACTACATATGCCATAGTCCTTCCACCACACTCCCAACACAGTCTTGCCACAACACTCCTACCACAGTGCACGTGAGAGGAGTTCATTGGACATATGACTGTTTAACAACCCGAACTTGAACATGTCACGTTCGAGCTTTGTTTTTTATGTTTAAGGAACAAGACGAGCTAGTTTATTAAGCTTAATGAACATACCTTCATGTTTGAACCCTGTTTGTTAAGTTTTACGAACAGTTCGCTAACAAGCTTTCGAATAGGTTCGTTGCGTTCGTTCGTGTTTGACTCTTTTACATGTTCGAGCCCGTTCGTTCTGACATAATGCCATGGCACTGACACTGTCCGTGGCGTCACCGGTTGATGCATTGATGAATCCGCTATTTCCGATGTTTGTGGGTAGCGACGAGAAGAGAGAGTTTAGATTCGTACTGTATGAACTGTTTTGCGAGTAATTTCCATTTTCCATGCATAGATAACTATCCCCTGCTTCGCTGGGGGAAATCCAGTAGAAGAAGATGATGAAAAAACACCATTTGTGAGAATTATTAACTGGAATTCCCATTGGAGATTGAAACTGAGGCATGAGGGAGAAGAAAGAATTTGGAGACGGATCCAGTCCCGGACGGACAATATCAAGTGCTTAATTGGAGGGACAAAGATGGGAGGAAAATGATAAGGGGATTGTGGGACACCGTCTTTAAGAAAGTTGTTGAGCTACAGATATGGCAAGAATTGACAATCCAATACGGTCCTAAGCGGTCCTTGTTTTGGAGTTACCGAGCACCTTCATTTTTTTTAATTAAATTCCCTCAGGGCTTACACATTATATATCTAAAAGAGGCGTAATGTTCCAACAAAAAATTTATGAAACTAGTGTTCATATAAATTATAGACTAATCTTTTTTGGATAAGTAAATTTTTTTTATTATTTTCGTGTAATATGTACATATTTTGGGTATTTATAAATCATGCCCACAATTCCTTTTTAATGTAACCCTACATTTTACACAATTCGCACTCCCACCCCAGAACGTGTCTCGAGCAGTATCACTTGTTTAAAAAAAAGTGGCACACTACGTGGTCTACCCTAGCACTTGTCTTAAGTTGGTCCTGCACTCAGTCAAACCCGGAGGCAAAATATGATGCATACAATGCATAGTTCGACGTCGATCCTTCCGCCTTTCTTCCCTCTTCAATGCATTTTCCGTCAAGCCTTTCTTCCGGGCGTTCTCCTTTTCAACAGTAGGTAGTTAATTTACACAATCTAGCACCGACATGCATGCCGCCATTGTTGAGCGTTCTCAATTTTGCTGTCGGGAGGGGCGAAAAGCTATCAGGATGAAGGTACCAGGAGTTGCAGTCAAGGGAAATAGAGAATTCATCTCAAGCAGTAAGATCATTTCCACTCCTCGTTCAATTTTTTGATTCTGCCGGAATATGCTAACATTTTGTTCTGCATGCCGGCATCCATCACTGAGATTGGCATTCAAACTTCGTTTAGTCATGAGAGTCATGGAGATGCAGGCAGAGAGAAAGGCTCTCGACACCAATCCGAAAACCCTGCTTGCATTTGAAGTAAGTTTTCGACTAAGAAACTCAAAAACAGTCTCACCTATATGGATTCGATGCACTCTGATAAATTCATCTCTTTTTGCAGGATGATTTTTTGCGTTACGGCACCTCCAAAGTTCCCAGTTCGCCATCTACCATATTGCATTCCAGTATTTACGCTTCTAGGGCCTGAATTCTCAACATGTGCTGCTGTAGAGATAAGTCATTCCAATTTTGGGTAGTTTGTGTGATTTGAAGCCAAGCATAAATATCACTCCATAACTGGCATGTAATCTGGCATTGCACTACGTGATTTTCCATCTCTTCTTCAAGGCCACAGAATGGACAGATAGTAGTGTCAAGAGGAACACCACGTCTTGATAAGTTCTTCCTCGTGGGAAGGTGGGAGCGAAGCAACCGCCACGTGAAAGCACATATTTTCAATTGAAGTATGTTGTTCCATGCGTAGCTTGCTTCTGCATTTGTGTGTATGGATGGCATCCCATTCTGCTTGCTTAAGTTGGTCCAATGTTCTGTTTACCGAATAGCTAGTTGTGCGCCAGGCCCATTTGTCCTGCCCCGTATTAGGTGCGGGAACAGAAGCTAGATCATTTAGTAAATGGGAGAGTTGTACGATTTCAATGTAGTCGCATGGTCTTTCCCACAACCAACACCACGTCCAAGAATAGCCATCAAAAAAGCCCTTACCAGCCACCGTTCCGTCCTTGTCGCCTGCAGCTAAGAATAGCTCAGGATATTTCATTGAAAAACATTGTTCACCACTCCATTTGTCCTTTCAAAATAGAGTTTGAACATCAGATTGACAATCTCTGCGCACGTTATCAGAAAACCATGCCTCCGTAAGTACAACCTTTTTCAAATCTGCCCACCAAGTAGAAAACTTAGGAGTACACCGGGTGGAGTCATCAAACCTGCGCTCCATATTCTCATTCCCATAGAGGGAATCAATTACTTCAGTTAATAGACAATTTGCTCCCACTAATCGTCGATAACCCCATTTGGCAAAAAGAGACAGATTAAACTCCCGCATACTTCTGATACCCAGCCCTCCTCGCTTTAGTGGACAACATATTTTTTGCCATTTGATCCAGCAAATTCACCTATTTCCTTCTAGCTTCTCACTCCATAGGAATTTCCTCATGAGGCTTGTCATTTGATTTAGTACCATGCTAGGCACCTTAAACGGAGAAATGTAATACAGTGGCAAGCTAGAAATAACAGATTTGATAAGAACCATTCTGCCTCCCAGGGAGATATATCATTTTTCCCAGCCAGAAAGCCTCTTTTTCATTCTTGTGAGCAACGGCTGCCAAGTCTGAATTCTATGGGGATTAGCTCCGAGAGGCATATCCAGATATTAAAATGGTGTGCTGCCCTCTTGACATCTTAACACTGTTGCATGAGATTCTACTTCAGAACTCCTTAGATTGATCGGGTGGTAGAGCACACTTTTATGGTAGTTCATTTGCAAACCTGAAATGAGTTCAAATAAGCAAAGAGTCCTCTTGAATATAATAGTATCATATAGTGACCCATCTCCAATGCATTTGTATCATCAGCAAATTATTGATGTGTAATACTTATATTTCTCCTTCCCACTCTATGTCCATTTAACTGCCCCATATTTTTAAGTCTGATTATGAGTTCATCCAGTCCTTCGACCGCTATTGAAAATAATAGTGGTGATAATGAGTTGTCTTGCCTCAATCCACGTCCTAGTTTAAATTCACCACAAGGACTTTCGTTCACTGTCACTGACATATACGCACTTTCAACACAACACTTAATCCATCTCTCATTGAATCCCATGGCACCCATAATCTCTCATAAATATTTCCAACTATTGCAATCAAAAGCCTTCTTGAAATCAACTTTAAATAGAGCACATTTCCTCTTCCTTACCATTGCTTCATGAATGATCTCATTGGCAATCAAGACACTATCTAAAATGTGTCGTCTAGGTACAAAACCTGTTTGATTCGTAGATATTAGTTTTGGCAACACCTTGTTGAGTCTAGCTGATAATACTTTAGATAGGATCTTGTAGATACATCCAATCATTGAAATGGGGCGAAAATCCTTATATGATTGAGGTGCTGATGCCTTTAAAGCCAATGTAACAAACATTGCAGTCAATCCTTTCACTAACTTTGCCTCTGTCCAAAATTCATTGAAGAAGCACATAATGTCCCCCTTTAGCATAAACCAGTCGTGCTTGATGAATTTAAAATTAAAACCATCAGGTCCTGGTGCTTTCCCACTTCCACGGCTTTGAACAGCTTCAAATACTTCGTCCTCCATGAAAGGTCTGCACAATGCCTCATTATCATCCATATCTAATCTCCTGTCCAGATTCCAACTGGCTGTTGGTGGATCAATTCCATTGGATGAGTAGTGTTGCTTAAACTGCTTATGAATGGAATTCTTGACAGTATGCTCATCAGTTACCCAATTTCCATCAATCATCACACCTTTAATTGTGTTATGGCATCTGTTATTTTTCAGACATGCATGAAAATACTTCGTCTTTCCATACCCCTCTTTCAGCCACTTATTCCTGGATTTTTGGAAAATAAGACTGGAATTCATCTTGGACAGTTTCAGTAACAGTGCCCCGAGTTGCTTTCTTTCTTCTTTCACATCAACAGTAAGACCAATCTGCTCAAGCTTCAAGTCCAGCTTATTCATATCTTCTACAACAGTGTGTATTCTGTTTGATAAGTTCCCAAATACTTCTTTATTCCAGCTTCTCAGCATTTCTTTCAGTTGTTTCATCCTGCTTAGAATAATGTAGCCTGCTCTGCCATAGGCCTCAGTTTTTTGCCCAGCTATCTGTAACAAACTTCTCATAATGTGGATGCTAAAACCATGCATCCAATAGGCAATACCTTAAAAGGTTTTGGGCCCAGTTCGTTCTGTCATCTTCCAAAAGTAGAGGGCAGTGGTTTGTATATTTCCTGTCCAAAGCCAATTGTGTAAGATTAGGCTAGTGGTTCAAAAAGCTAGCAGATATTAGATATTTGTCGAATCTGTCAGCACTATTCCTCGCTGGCTGAAACCACATATATCACCACAGGTTTAGAGGTAGATCCACCAAATTAGTTTGCTGCAGGAATTTGTCAAATTCTCTCATCTCCCTAGCAGATCCGAGTCCTAAACCTATTCTTTCATTTGAATTGCGAACTGCATTAAAATCACCACATAGACAAAGCATGGTAGTATCATCATGACGTACTGTCCTCCTCAAAATGTACCACAATCTCCTCTTGCCTTGTAGTGTACAAGGCGAATAAACATTCAGTATGTGCATAGGTAATGCTCCATCGCTCCGAATTCCTTCCACCTCCAATATTCCATCCACACCATTGCTGCTACTATTCTTTTGGAAAACATCAGTTCGCCATGTTGTAAGTATACCGCCAGATAATCCCTCTGATGACTGATAGACAAAATCATGATATATCGATCCCCACAATTTCGCACAAGTTCTTCCAGTTATGGTCTCCATTTTAGTCTCTTGAAGACAGATTACTTGAACATCATAATGCTGCACAATTTCAGCTACTTCCCGCTTCTTATGAGCTCCACTAAGCCATCTAATATTAAGACTGAGCATCTTCATCTAGAGAATAAGAAAATTGGCACCTAAATGTCACAGCACAATCAGACTTTAGAGGTAGCTTCCCTCTGGCTCATTAAGTGAATGGCCTGCTCATGTTCAGGCATGAGAGTAATGCCAAGAGAAGTTCCCTGACTAATCGTAGCATTTGCTTCATCAGAAATATTTTGTTAATCAGTTGCTAGCTCCTCATCAAAATGTAGAATCCAGGCACAATGCTTCTGTCTTAGTCTGTTTCGTCTTTGGAGTCGCAGCTTTTCCATTCTTTGCCTTCTATTATCACGGGCGCCCATAAGCCAAAGCAATCTACCAAGGGGGCCCAGTAGAGATTCTTGTTGTGACTTCTGGGCGTGGGTTACCAGTGTTGTTGTATACTCAATAATCTCATTTGCAAGGAGAAGACTTTCAATTGATGCACTTGACAACATGCATGATCCAATTTGATTAAAATTCCCCTTCTGTTGGTTGGCGGGAGTCGCTAACGAATTTTGTTGACTTTCCTGATTTGCAGGAACTATCTCCTTTGTAGGAACCATCTCCTTTGCAGGAGTTACGGCACAATCGTTGGGAGAGTGTATCAAAACAAATCACGTATTTGAAGCTCCTTCTTATTTAGCCCACTTCCAGATAGAGTGGGAGAACGGTTTCGCCCCTTAATGATGCTGTCATCCTGGATACTCAGGATTTCAAAATTCAAATTCAAATTTTCCATATGCATTTCCGACAAGGCACGTCTTCCTTCTGACGAGGCACATCTTGCTTCCGGCGAGACAAGCAAATTTTCCGGCAAATTTTTTTGATTTTCTATAACACCCAGGAATGCTTCATCTTCTTCCTCCACTTCCATCCACAACTGCATGTAGCAGACCACTCAATGATTTATGCAATGTAGTTTCCACTTGTAACCTGCACCGCTGCAAATTTTCTTTCGAGAGTGTATATTTATCAATGATTTGTACACCGCCCAGTTTGCTGCCAATCCAACGCAGGCATGCTTCACTCCAGCAGTGTAAGGGTACTCCTTTTAGACGTACCCAACTCTTACAAACCTCTAACTCTGAATCACTTCCTAGGGATGAACATTTAGCAGTGTACGAGAAGTCAGGCGAAGAAGGCGGGTCGGCCCCCGACCGCCCAACGACTTGGCCGAGTCCGACTAGTCGGTCGACCAGTGCAACCCTTTCTCCCTATTTGTTTATTTATTTTTTAATCAAAAAAATATATAAAAAAAGGTTTAACATAAATAGAATACAAAAATACATTAAAAAAGAAGTC
>JAOYMZ010051613.1:0-13939 GCA_025802335.1 Pinguicula primuliflora | reverse complement strand
GGCCTCCCGTCTGTCATTGGACACAACAAAAAGGTTGCTTTTGGGTCACTGAAAGATGTGGTTTGGAAGAAATTGCACAGATGGAAAGAAAAGCTTTTGTAAAAGGTGGGACGAGAAGTCCTTATTAAGTCTGTCATTCAATCCATGCCGACGTATGCCATGTCATGCTTTAAAATTCCGGATGATATTCTCCTTGAGTGTATGGTAGCTAACTTTTGGTGGGGAAGCACTGAGAACAAACGAGGGATGCATTGATTCACCTGGGATAAGCTGACAACGCCAAAAGATGTGGGAGGTCTTGGTTTTCGAGATCTACGGTCTTTTAATCTCACGATGTTGAGCAAGCAGTCGTGGCATCATCTTACTCATCTGAGTTCTCTGTTATCTCAAATTTTGCGAGCAAGGTGCTTTCCTACTACTGATTTCTTTGGTACTGAGATTGGGGTGCGTCCCTCATGGGCATGGCGTAGTCTCTTGGAGATTGGAGATCGAAAATTGATCCAAGATGGCCGTTCGACAAGGATATTTCAAGATAGATGGATTCCCATACCACCTACCTTCCAAGGTCAACGTCTGAATGATTTGCTTAGTCCAGTTTCTTTGGTGAGTCAATTGCTTATGCTCGAGAGACAGTGGAATGAGGGACTAGTCTGTTCTATTTTTTCCCAACCAATCGCTGATTCAGCTTTGTCCCTAGAACTCGCCCGCAAGACATGATGTGTGGACATGGCATTATACAAAAAATGGCCGTCACATGGTCTGCTCTGCCTATCACCTTCTCCGGAGTAGGGAACCACTGCCTTATGCACTGTTAAATCCATATCCCTTACTCTACAATGATTCCCCGATGTGGAAAAAGTTATGGTGGTTGAGGGTCACAAATCGCATTCATATGTTCTTATGGAGCTTTGTCACGTCTTCTTTACCCTGTCCAGAGAATTTTGAGACTCACCGATTGCAGGCTAACCTTATTTGCCCTTTGTATGATAATTCAGACGGCAGCATCCATCATATTTTTGTCACCTGCCCATACTCATTGGATGTGTGGCGTCTCTCTGGTTTACATATGGTTGTGGCTAGTGTCCCGTATGTACATGGGCCGGTATGGCTAGCCAAGTTACTCATGGTACTGGACTCTGATCGTATGGAATTATGTGCTTGGCTCCCGAGTTTCATTTGGCAGATGAGGAACAACAAATTTCACAACAAAGAGAAATGGTCTGCAGCCCAGACTGTGGCTTATGGAGGCAATTGTCTGCTAAGTTATCATGAAGCTGTGGGCATTCCGAAAGTTGCTTCGCCAATACTTAATCACTACTGTTTACCTGATCGTCTACTGCATGGATCACGTGTATGGTTTGATGCATCTCTCTCCCATGTTGATCGTGTGGTAGGAGTAGGGCTATGGGCTGCGGACTCCATGGGTTCATTTTTCCGTGTCGCCTCCCGTCGATTTCCTGGTATACAAAGCCCTTTTACTGCCGAGTTGTTGGATTTCTGCGAAGCATTATCCTTTACCGCTGAGATGCAAATTGAAAACTTTACAATCCAAGGGGATGCCATGAACATCATGCTTGCGATTTATGATGAGTTCGTTTATCCTGAGTCATGTCAATCTCTTTTAGATGATGTTAAGTCCTTATTAGCGTCTTCGACCAGCTTAGGAATTTTTTGGTGCAGTAGGGCTAGTAACTCTGTAGCTCATGCACTTGCAGCTTATGCAAAGCAGTGCGCTGATAATGTATCATGGTGGCATACGCCTCCATCTTCCATTTTCCCACAGTTAGGCGATTTCAATTTGGGTTTATTGCACCTACACCTCACTATAACCTTCAAGCATCCTTATAGATCAACATAAGTAGGGGTAGTTTGCAACAAACCCTAGCGAATCTCCACCGCTGCCATGGAAGTAGATCCCCCGGAGGAAGATCCGCATAAGGTGATAGAGCCCAACCCAGCCACCACAAAGGTTAAGGATAAACGAGCAATGGAAAAGGAAACTCAAATCCCAGACCTTATGGAACGCGACGAAGAAGGACACAAGAAAGGAATTGGGCACAATTGGCAGGAAAACCCAACTCCTATAGCCCCATCTATGAACTTTAAGGACAAATTTCTCCAAGGATTACAAGGTACTCACCCGAAATCCATATTCAATGGTTTGCACGCAAAATCGATTTCTCTTTCAGAACAGGATGTACGCCATGGCCATATTGATGGAATCCCTTCTATCTCCTTCTCGGATGAGGTACAAAGGAAAATCACTGAAAATTTGGAGTATAGTCTGATTCTGAAACCTCTAGGCAGAAGCTTTAATTATCGAACATTATACCAGAAGTTGATGGATCTTTGGAAACCGCAAGGAAATATACACCTGATGGACCTTGCAGAGGGATTTACTTTGCTGAAACTCGATGGGAAAGAGGATTATGCCAAAATTTTGACAGGAGGGCCATATCAATTACTGGGATATTATCTGCACATTCATCCTTGGGAAAGGAATTTCAACACAAAAGAGAGGGAATTATCTTTAGTGGCAATATGGCTAAAGATACCAGGTCTGCCACCAGACTTTTTCCAAGAGGATCTTCTCCGAGCTATTGTCCATCCGATAGGAAGTTACCTTCAAGCAGATGAGAATACGATGAAAGCAAAGAGAGGTCAATTCGCCAGGATAGCAGTCAAAATTGATCTCAATCAGCCCCTGATCCCAAATCTATTTATCGATGGCATTGTGTATGCAATACAATATGAAGACTTATACAATATTTGTTACGGGTGTGGTCGCTATGGACACCAAAAAGAACAATGTTCTTTTGGTAAAACTGGAAAGAACCAGCATCCAAAATAGGCAGATCATAGTGACAAGGGGATGTCTGGGGAACATAGCCAAAAAGCGGTTATCACCCCAAAGGAGATACCAGAGAAAGCAATGGTTGGCAAACAGCCAAATGGTATAGATCCACAAAGTATTGCAAAAGGAAATATCAAGCCAGCACTATCAGAACATGGACCTTGGCTGACGGTGGAGAAAAAGGGAAGATGGGTGCAACCTCCCCCCAACATGCCTAACCGAACTAGCAGCACAGGAAAATGAGCAAATGGGATACCTCAGAAAATAATTATGGGGACAATGGGAAGGAAATCAGGAAATCCACATGCCCCCCCAAACTGGGAAAGGAAGACATAGTTCAACGTCTTAAATGAAGATCCATCAGGGAGTAATGCTATGGACGAAAACATAGCTCATGACTTTCCTCCATTTATAGCACCTCTATCTGCCTCTAACTTCAATACAGACTTTCCTCCATTTGCAGGGACAGGTCAACCGAACAAGCAGAAGACGGGGCGCAATCCAAGTGCAAACAAAAGACAGCACCAGGACAAACCAGGGTTACCGTCAGAAACACCAACCATGAGCTCCCCACAGACTCCTATCAGCTCATCCCATGTCGAAAAAACAATCATGGAAAATCAGTTGAATCCAGATAAAACACTGGCCAAACCTGTGAATATGGAGGAGAAAAACAAGTTGAACCTGGATAATACCCTGGCCAAACCTATGGAACTGGAGCAGGGAAGTCACTCAGCTATCAATATCCCTCATCCCGGGGACCAAAGGCCAAACACATCATCAAAATCCAATCATCAGGAGGAAATAGACCCAGGCCCCACGTGCTTCTATGTAGGCAATAAGGGCAGGGTAAAATTCAGAGCCCCCCTGGTACAACTCTGGACATGGACCTGACAGTGTGTTCTGGAATGAGGTAAATATACAGAATTGGGTTAGAGCGAATCTAACATCTGATTTTCTGTAGGGGGAGATAAGCTGGAGTGCCTGGTTCACTCAAACATGCTGGCAAATATGAATAGCACGGAATGCAGAAATTTTTTGAGACATGAAAACAGCTATCAGAAGCCTCATTATTCGAACAAAGGCACTAATCCGAGAAACACATCGGGTGTTCCTGATCCATCTCAAGAAACAGGCCACTCGGAATATATTACAGGCGCATGACATAGCATGGTCCCAACCAGAACAATTAAACCAGTCGTTGCACAAGGGAGAACATGAATACACCCTCCGTACTGACGGTGCGGTCTCCCAACATACGTCCAAAGCCGATATCGGCAGAGTAATTCAGAACCATCAAGGACGAACAGTGCTAGCCTTCTCAAGGAGAATAGGCAGCAGTAATGTGCTCCACACAGAATTGTGGGCTATCATACACGGACTGGAACAGGCTGTTGCACATAAACTGACGAGAATTTCCTGCTTCACAGACTCTGTTATGGCACTTGAGGTGATAGGACAAGAAGAGGAAAATGAAGAGTCTATGTTACCATTCAAGTCGCGTATTCGTATGCTACAAAAAGAATTCACTGCGATCAGATTCAGTTACTCCCCTAGACAGGAGAATGGGGAAGCAGATAGCTACGCGAAATTGAGTCTCTCACTCCCAGATTGGGACATCAGGATTCAATATGGGGGAGAGGATAAGAGTATGGGACTCCCCTCTCCCAGAACAGCAGAAGCAAACGGGACAGGTAGGGATGAGGGTAGCGTACCTCCTCTACAAGAAGGAACACATGCTCAAGATAGATGTACAATGTCGTGTGCTTACACTAGGCCTGAATACCTTTATGATCCACCTTGAGGATCTGTATTTGTATTTTACCCGGCATGAACGCCTCCAAATGTATTGAAAAAAAAAACTAAGTAGGGGGTGGGGGGTTAACCACCAATAGCAAGGGAAAGCAATAAAATCCGTGAAACCATCTTCATAAATAAAGAATAAAAAAAGTAAATTATATTGTCCCCTCGAGGGAAAAAACTACCAAAAATGGCGACAAAGAACATAAAAGTGATGCAAATGTATGTTCTAACCTAAACTAGTTCAACGTATATGACTCTCATTGAGAACACAAATTCTTATAAATTATCTTTCAAAAAATTCAAGTGGATTAAGATCCTTACCATTGGCATTGAAAAAAAAACATTGGCATTGAATAATATTCTTGTAACAACTCCAACAGCTTAAAGTCAATCAGCAACAAGGTTTTTTTTTTTTAAACAATGGTTCTTCAACTCGCGCACATTCTCGAAGACCTGGGTGGCGAGGTAGCATCAACACGATTTTTAGGAGCACTGGCTCATGCCTTTCAGAAAATTCCAACAGACTTGAAGCATACCTGATTATGAACAATGTGAAAAAAAGTCTCTGTTCGAGAAGTAGGTCGTATAGGCCGCTTAGGTGGTAGTATATTATCCTCCGCCTTGCCCGAATTACTACTTAGAAAGGCACTGAACGGGATCCGCCTAGCACTTTCTCAAACACTAGAAAAAACACACGTGTTGCAACGAGAACTATACAAGGTACACCATCCATTATATCTGAAGACCAACTCTTTAAACCAACAGTATAGTTGATGTTATCAATCAGTACATGACCAGCAGTTACAGGGACTATTTCCAACTCTTTGCTACATACCTTTTTTTTGCTACATTCCAGGATAAAACTCATTCAACTCCAACAGAAGCCATCAAGTCATCGTACTCTGGATCACTTTGACCCTGCACCCTTGCTACTGCTTTACCACCTCTTTGGTTGAACACTGTTGAAGTAGGAGAGAAGGGATCATATACTTGCTGAAGACCAGGCAAGTTAGAAAACGGCCTTGCAGGATGATTTGGGTTAGTTTGATTTGGAATTAGAAATCTTGGTGGAGGAACTGTTCCTGAACGGTAATTTTCCTGAAAGTGCATCTGATTTGCTGGTCTGGGAGGAAAAGGACCAGCAGGAGTGTTTACAGGATTAGGAGGAATGAAGTTCGTCGGTTGCATATTATGACCTGGGAATGCTGGATGTCTTGAATGAACTCCAGCAAAGTTAGTAGGTACTAGTGGCCTTGGTTGACTGGCCTGATGATCCATCTGTGGCCTTGGGAAAACGTGGACTGGAGAATGGTTCATATTATGTGGCATAGGTCTCCGTAGCGGTGGTTGAAGCGGTACCGGTGTCTGTGCTGCTTGAACTGGAGGTCTTATATTTGGATGTGAAGGCTGTCTGTTTTGCCAAATGTGAGCAGGTGCCATTGGGGGCCGGTTAGGCTGGAAAGTGAAATCACAAGAACTAGGCTGCAGAGGTCTTGCTGTTGCCTGAGAAAAGTTAACAGAATAATATTCTAAGCAAACGTCCATATAAAAGAACAGGGTTGCGAAGTGATGCTAAAGAATGTACCTGGAAAGGCATAGACATAGGTCCCGGTATACCATTCGGGGCTGGCACTCGCATCGCTGCATGCGCCATTGGCTGTGCAGGTTGAGTTGCTGGATGTGCAGATCCCGAAGCCGCTGAAGGAAGCATGGGAGAGAAGCCTCCTTGAGATTGTATGTTTGCTGCTGGCCCCACAGATTGGAGTGAACGGGGGAAATGTGAAAATAAATTGCTAGGGGTGTTAACCATTGATGGCCCGGTTGCAACCATATTCTGTGACGACGACGCAGCATTAGTTCCATGAGAAGGAACAGCTGGCTGAGCCATTGGCAATGGCTTGGTTATACCTTGAAGAGAAGACTGAGGTAATGTTGATATGAATGGCCTCAAATTATGGGGAGGCATTCTTGGTGAGACCTGAGAGGTTGCTGCCTGCAATAATTGCGGAGGAGTTCTCGGTCCACCAATCTGCCCTAGCGGTGATGCCTGTTGCATATATGGTGGCTGCAAAGCATGAGGTAGCTGCAGTGTGGAGGGAACAACAGAAGGATTCGGGGCAACTGGAACAAAAATTGGATATGTTATTGATCCAGGTATGCTTGAGGGATCCAAATACAAAGATAATCGGCGAATGTTACCAGTTAATGGTGCAGATGAATTTGCATTGGTAGCTAATCCAGACTGTGAATATGCTGGAGTCTGAGGCGGACCAGCACGAAACCATGGATGAGGGTATCGCGGAAACTGTCCTTGAGGAGGTTGTAGAAATCCAGTATGTGGCTGAGCTAGTCCATGGTTTATCGTTGAAGGTGCTATGGTGGAGTTCGATGGACTAAGATTCTGATTTTTATTCTTACCGTCATCAGAAGCTGCAGTCACTTCTGTGGGCGATGGCACAGGATTTACCTGTGATAGATATAGCATTACACAACAGAAGAGAGCAGGGTAAGAAGCTGCTAAATCTTTTCGTTTCGAATTCGAGACATACTGAATGAGGGGTAACAAGTAGTTCAATCAAGGCCACAGCTGCATCAATTTTCTCATACGAGTCCGCAGATGCATGAACATAAAGTTCTTCATATGCATCACCTGTTTCCTTTCCATCAGAGGGAGTAATTTCAACCTACAAATGGTAGAATAGGTAGAGAGCAGTTAAATTATGAAAGACAGTTAAGATGTCTATAACCATAAAAATGTTATTCCGGAGTCCATTACCTTTCCTCCTGGCTCCGACTTTATGCCATAAATTCTTATTTTCGCTCCTGTTTCCTGATTTGCAAAGTTAACATTACAAAAGTAAGAAAACTGTTAAGTTGCATTCAATAGTTATAATGATAACAAAATCAATAAATCCCACAGATTTTGCAATGAAAAATACCTTTTCCAATCTCTTTTGGGTATCACTTGCTGGGCCAAATATCGAACCAATGAAATTGTAGCCAGGATGCTCTTTGATCTGCGAACACAAATGAACAACTTTAAAATCACAAGAGTTCAGACAGGAAGAACTTCTAAACATAGGCTTAAGTTTTTTTTATAGGTAAAGTTTAATTTACATCACCCCATTGAGATATTGATTGGGTTTTCCTAAATTAGAGGTTCTCTACACTACGAATCCTAACTAATCACCAATTCTTCCACAACCAGTACACTGCAATTTCCAAAAAAAAAAAAAATGTCCGAAACTGCAAATTCTCTTCTTGAATGTATAGTTTTAAACAAACGACATTTGACCATAACTTTTCATCTTCCAAGCCCAAGACCAAACACAAACACAATACTCAAGCAGTAAGAGGAAATATGAAAATGCCAGAGACATGAATCCTTAAAATAACCCCCACTCACAGGAATCGGAACTTTTGCCTCTTTCATCAAAGGTTTGTAGTCAGAAGGAGCCTTGTACGTTGAATTGAGCTTTAGTATTTCACCTGGAAATAGAGTTATGCAATTATGAACGTAAATTGACATAGATAGCTCCAGAGTTATTCTTGTTCCTACCAATGATTTCTCGCCTTTCAAGAGCCAGCAGTTCTGATTCCTGCAAGTCCATTTTTAAATGTTTGGGTATCATGGGTGTAGAGAATATGAGAAAATACTTAAATTTATATCAGGAAACCTCATCGCCAAACTGTCGATCTGATTTTCTCCCACGAGATTCAGATGTAGATACCGACTCTTCATTTTCCTCAAGTTCCAAGGTCCCTAGAGTCAGTTGTTCTGATATTTGATTGATTCGTGTCTGTCAAAAATATTTGCCAACAAAAAGTACTAATAACATCATTTAAACTGTGGAATGAGAAGTTCATGTGAGACCTTAATAAGATATTCATTTTTGTGCCCCCATTCATCAAGGGAAATCTCAAGTGTTACATGCAGTGCAAATTGACCAGATTTCTTGCGAATTGCGTTTCAAATAATGATTTGATTCAACTCATTTGAATGTGAATCCTACATTCAGCTACAAGCCTCAAAGGAAAATGCCAGAACTTGGAAATGTCTAACCAGATTATAAAAGCATCAACAGCTGTGAACTAGCCAAAATGACACTTACCTGATATGCCAGTGCTCTACCTTTTCTAACAGCTAAATCCAATGTCAGATCAGGTCCCCATTTGGTTTTCCTTTGGACCAGATTCGTAGCTTCCTCACTCGAAAAATCAGCATCCACCTTCTTAGCTCCCCGAACCACAGGAACCAATGAACCCGATAACTTATTTTTTGGGATGATAAAGCCCGATTTTTTCACAAACAATGATATCTTCGAGCCAGTTGTTGGCGCTTTGGATAATGGAGAAGCCGATGCAGAAGTCTGAACATCCCCAATCGCGTGCTCAGCCTCTATACCCATTGTGCTCTGCAGGCCTTATCGTTATGGTCAAGTTCGTCTGCAAACGTTATAAATGCATAAGGTGTAAGGCCAAAAGGCTATCTAAGTTTTGTCTGACAATAGCAAGAGTTCCTTCAACAAACCAAAATTATACAACATTATACATTATGCTCAAGACAAAAGCTTTCAACTCTGGTATTTGACAGATTCTGTTCAACACATAAATGGTTGATTGTGCTATGGAATAACCTCTTCAATGGGTTCAAATGTGCAGAAAATCTAATCGTCCCCAAAGAAGCAGACCATAGCAAAACATTTCACATCCATTACCCGTAGCATATCCTTGGCTCGACTAACAAATAATACAACATGATAAAGATCAAATTTAGCAACTAAAATATGGAGACCTCGAAGCCCGAACCTTCTAAGCGATTAAACCGAATACACGGAATCAATATTCAAACTTATTAGCAACTCCCAATCTAGGTATTCGTAAGTGCAGGAATACCATACCTCAGTGGGTTCAATCAGGATGCTCGGCGTCGTATGCAAGGTGAAAAAAAAAAAGACTTGCAAGAAGGCGAGACAACGTCTATATATGTGTGAATTGGAATGGAGCAATGGACGTTACTGTGAAGAAAAGGCAGGATCCAAGATGGATGTGCGTTAGGCTTGAGCCGGAGAGAACTACTTCCCCAAACCGATCAGAATTTTTTTTTTCAGTGCCTCCTTTTGAGTTTCTAATCTAATCCATTAATGGCAGCTCTGAGGCCTTCTCGAATTTGTAAGCTTGTTAAAGCCCAATAAGCGTATTAGAGATAGTCCACTCTGAATTTCGGTTACGAAATTTTTTTTGTCCTCAATGTTTGTATCCTGGGTATGAAATTATAATCTTACCCTGCCTTAATCTGATTCTATTAGAGTTTTAATACTAACCTCTCTTGTTTGGTTGGATAAATTTAAATCTCAATTCTTATAAGATTGATTTTCGTAAAATACATTCACTTATCCAAACACTTAACTGAAAAAAATTGGAATTAACCAAAATATTCCTCCTTCTTGTGCATTACCAATACCTCCGGCGTCTTCCCATCTATCATATCAGGAATCAACCAGAGGGCATGGAGAAGCACAAAAAAAATCTCAATCAACTTTAATGGTGAAAATTTTGAGGCGGAGCAGTCAATCACCAAGAATAAAGATGTTTTCCTAACTTTAATAGAAGCTAAAGGGCAACCAAGCCAGCTGGTCTGATGGTAATTAGGTGAACTCCTGAATAAGAGGATCGGGAGTATTTCTCCCAACTTACGTCCTAAAAAACAGAAGCTAAAGGGCAAACGATCTACAATTGTCTCCAGCTCTCTCTCACTCGATCAGTGCTCTGCTTTGCTCACAGAGGAGTCCTCTTTCGTGGGAGCTTCATCCTTCTCCTCTGGCTTCTTGATCTATTCATCGTCGCTATCCTCATGGTCATCGTCCATAGCATCTTCTCTGAGTCCACCCGTGCCTCCAAGACCACTCAAGCCCTCGAGTCCACCTATACCTTCGAGACCACCCATTCCACCCATGTCACCAAATTTCGAAAAATCCTCAGTCTGATGTCTCGGTTGTGGCAGCGGCACCGGAATCGCCGAATCGGCACAGCAGTCCTCGATCATCTGTTCGATGGTCCCGCACTCAAGAACCACAGACTCCTCCATGTTGAAACATTCACCATCGGAACTCTTGAGCACGATCATCTTCGACGGCTTGGATTGAGCAGCAGGCGGCGGCGTGGATTCAACCATCGGACATGGCTTAGATTTTTCAAAAATGCCTAATTCAAAATCATCTGCGTTGACGAGCAATGGAGGAGAGGATTTGTGGAGTTTGAAATCTGGGGAAAGAGTGGGTCACCCCTAAGAAATTTCAATGACTCGGCAATGGTAGGTTTACTAGTAAATAACTCAATCTCTTCATTTTTAGGCGATATCTGACTGATTGCTAATCATATCTGACAAAGTGAACACTATCTTAGAGTAATGTTATGTTTACTCACATCACTTATACTCAATTGAGTACAAGTGGTAAAACGACGTCGTTTTATAGCAGATTCTTTTTTTATTATTTTTTATTTGCTTAATTAATCAAAACGACGTCATTTTGACACTTGTACACAATTGAGTATAAGTGTTGTGAGTAATGTAAGTATTCTTGGTAATCTTAATCATTTCTGTTGTGATAGAATGAATATGATTAATCTCATTTTTTAATTGAATTTTTTCATTAATAATCTTAGCCCTAAGATTACAATGGCAACGACTAAGTTTACGATTTGTGATAGTATTTCATTAATCCACAAATAAACATTCAGGACACGAAAATTTTCTTTCAATTGTAGCCAGGCAAGGCAACAGCAAGTTCGACTCAATGTCATGTATCTATTAATTTAGAGAATGTATATTTTTATTTTTGAAAACTTTCCGCCAATGAAATCAAAAAAATGTAGAATTCTCGTATAAAAATGACTTTTGTTTCAGGAACTTTATGGCAAAAAATTTAAAATTCTAGAAAACATAAGTTTTAATTATAAAAAACTTAAAACAGGATTAAAGGTACATTTCTATCACTCAAATTTTTATCATAAAAGTGCATTTGATTTTGAATTCTAACTGATTTATTGGCAAGATTATTTAGTTCTCGATATGGGTCATGCATTTTTATGTGTGAATTTCAATTCCGTGATCCGAACGTTCATTCTCTGGGTTAATTCAGTCGATCTATGATCAAGAATACAAGCTGCGGCCTACGTTCGGTCACCCGCCACCTTGTAGTTGTGATTACCGTAATTGGTCGCGTAACCCGATTACTTAATTCTACGTATTTATATTATATATACGCTACTCTGTTTTCTATTATTTGCAGATGAAGCTGACTTTATTTTATAAAATTGTAAATCTTGATGAATTAAAGGATCTTCCGGAGCTTATAGGAACAGATGTCGATTGTAGTTTGAGAGCTGTTCAAATCGAGGAGAACATATTGTTCGCATCTTTATTAATCTCATTTACACCAGATATGGTCTGAGTAGAGATACAACATATTTAGTTTTACAGTACAATCCCCAAAAGAAGTTCGACCATGCAGAGTTTACCATTTTCCTGTGTGATGATGGCAATGTTGTGGGATTTATAAACCAACGTGAAAACGAGGATTCAACGAGACATGCCTTGAAAGTTGTTTTGCATTCTAAAGGAGTGACGGAATGCATGCAGGCTGGCTCCATTATTATGCCGAGACATGAGTCTGTGATATTTGATATGGCAACGGGTGGGACCAAAGCTAACGGACTGGTTGCACGTCAGCTCAACGTCAATGAGACAAAAGTTGGGATGAACATTCAGATCAAGTCACCTTGTTTAGATGCGATTGCAGTAGCAAATGGATCAGACAAGAGTTCACACCGTCTTAACTCGCTGGCGTCGGACTACACTAGGGTGCATGATGAGGATGCATGTCGCGGTGTATATCTCCATGTTGTTCCCATCAATGCACCCCTTTTTCCTACCCCAAAAGTTTCTGGCAAGAAGAGAGGAAGATCAATTTCTTCGCCTTCTCCATCGGAGGGCGAAGCAATAATGAAGCATAAGAATCGCTGTCAAGAAGTGTGGTATCCTCAGACACTGTGCGAAGACATGAACAGTGGTCGTGTTGATAAGGAAAACAAAACTACAAGTGGGCTCAAGTGACAATCATCTTGACGGAGTGTAAGGTGTAAAAAATATGGGCTCTTGACTAGCCCAGTCAGCCCGACCCAACTTTGCACGCGAGCACTGGCCAAGATGCCACATAAACCAGAAGATGCAAAAATATTCAATTCTGGGCCACAAAAACCATTTTATAGACTCCAAATTGATTGTTGACCAAGTCATTTGATGGCTATTAGGTTAAGATCAATTAATTTGAGGAATAAACCCATATCATGCAGGCCGGTCGAGTAGCAGCCCATAAAGCCCACTTACATATTGGTATTTGTCCCCTTGTGAGTAGGGGTTCTCTACTAAAACTCTCGGCCCCAATTTAAATATTGAGATGAGCTCATTTTCACTAACTAGTTTACTCTCTCATTTTTGTTGGCTCTCTTCTCTCTCAACGCACGATTTCTCTCTTCTCACTTTGGGAAAAATAACATGTATAATTATTTTAAAAATCATTATTTGAAAAATAATCTTCATTTTCGCTATATTCATTTCTAACAAAATACTTTACTTAACTTAAAATTTTCATCATTCATTAATTATTATGTAATTTTTACATTGAACCATACATATTATGTAATCATAAACAAACCGTCAAAACGGTATTATGTTACCATAAGCAAACTTTATAAAGAAAAAGTAAATAATGAAGTCGAACCTCAAAATCATCATAAACAAACGAATTTTTTTAATTTCTTCTACCAGGGACTAACCAAGGGTCCAAGACTACATCGGTGGTTATCATCAATCATCATACAGAAAAAATTATTAACTTTTACAAATATTGCATAAATAAAAATTCTTAACATATACCATTGTATTTCTTTATTTGGATGCCTTCTTGTATCTATTTTTCCTTGTTTATTGTCCTGGTTCTTCTTATTTGTATTGGATAGATAGACTAGATCCCTCACAATTATTACAATTGTAGTCTTATGTTTGTTTTTATGTTTAATTTGTAGGTTTAGACCAAATTCATACAACGACATTACATACATAAAAAGACAATGGATGACAACGGGGAGGGACAGAGCTGCCCCAGCCCCACCCATCCAAGGTGCTGACCCGGACATGTCTCGAACCCAGGACAGGTCAATGGACCCACCCCTTGGATTCCCAGCCCCGTGAAAAAATATTTTTTTAGTTAAAAAAATCAA
>JAOYMZ010051602.1:0-13940 GCA_025802335.1 Pinguicula primuliflora | reverse complement strand
ACCAAGACTGACCATCCGAACCGCTCCCTATATATATATATATATATATATATATATATATAAGCTTTGCAACGAAGAAACAAAGCCTCCCATTACAAGAACCGGTATTGAACTGGTACACAGACCCAACAACAATTCTGGCCAATTGAGATGGGCTGCAAAACTGGGCTGAGGAAGTAAAAAACATCTGTACATTTGTAAATACCTATATTTTATTTTCTGCAAAATAAATACAAAAGGTTTGCTTTCCAAAAAGAAATAAGCTTTGCAATGATATAATCAATTTTGATTTTCGTTGTCGGAATTGAAAAATTATACACCGTAGTGAAAATTGTGCATTGTATACGGACTACAGGATCGACACTCTATGTTTATGTATATATTTTAAGGAAGTTATAAATAGAATTTGTAGCATTAAAATCTCTTAAGCAAGAGATTTAATGATTTATGTGTACTAATCTCCATTTAGTAGTGAATTTGAAGGGGATTGGTTTTTCCTGCTTAAAGTCTCTTCATTCTCCATAACTTCTTGTTGAAAAGGAGAAGTTATATAAGCATTCTCTCTCTTTTTTTTTTTGAAAAAAACACACACAAAATCATCCATGGGTTTAGAATTTTGTTTTACTTCTTTTCTTTGGATCATTGTATTTTTAAGTTTTTTTTTGTGATAGAAGGAGACACTACTCGAGTTTGTAGCAGTATTGCAAGTGTTGTATAAAATTCCCAACAGATAGAGGTCCAAAATTCTCAAGATCCATTTTGAGAGTGCTATTTTATTGTAATGATGTGAATGACTTTTTTTCTCTATAGAACATTATGTGTAGGAATAACTAAACCAGGCTTACTAATATGGAATGGCCGCCGTGTACGAGACGAGACATCCATGCTGATTATGGGGAACTGGCGAAGAAAGATGCAGAAGAACAACACGTCATGATAAATGTTTCCCATGTCCATCTCTTACCACTTGCCTTTTTCCTCTTACAAATACAATGGCTAAAGCGCAACTGAAAACAGGCCCAAAATGGGCTTCGCAGTGTACCAGAATCAATTCCTCCCTTTCTTGCTTATGGGTATTGAAGTCGAAAGTACGTGAAATCGTGCCAAATTATATGGACAAGTTGGAAGAGCATCCACTCAAAACGCATCCACGACCACAGATGTCATGTTCCAAGTCTTTCGTGTGTATACTAATTGTTGTGCCTCAACGAAAATTGCAGGGCAGTTCTACAAAATACAAGAAACTGAAATCGGGAATAAGAAAGAAGATGAAAATGAAAGTTTTCGTGCAGAAATCAATATGGAATTGGTCCGGAGTTTTGATTTTGGTAATTATAAAGTGACCGAATATTTTAGATTAGGGGTTCTTAAATTTATACGTTTTAGTTTTTCCACAGCCAGCGCAACTGAAAATATGTGATTTGTGCCAAAATAATTTTCGAAAAGTATTTTTTTTTATAAGTAAAGATTTTATTTATTGCAACTATAGGTATACTTTTTGAGCTATTTATAATATGGCCCACACTCCTTTTTTCGGTCCATTTTGCAATTTTGCAAAGGCCTCCTAACTTTCTTTCATCTTCTCACATTTCTACGACGTTTTGTTTTTTCCGC
The DNA here is from genome assembly GCA_025802335.1 of Pinguicula primuliflora. Taxonomy (NCBI): domain Eukaryota; kingdom Viridiplantae; phylum Streptophyta; class Magnoliopsida; order Lamiales; family Lentibulariaceae; genus Pinguicula; species Pinguicula primuliflora. The sequence goes on along the minus strand of JAOYMZ010051602.1, from coordinate 12,326 downwards.
CCGGATCTCCTGCGGTTTATCTCACCGTCCTAAAAATCAGAGCTCCGTCAATTGGCCGGCAGATTCACCCGATTTGATTCTCGCAAACCAAAATATCTTCAAAACAAACATTTGACTTCATTATATTCTTATTCTTTCATGTTTTTTGTCTTATATGTCACCATACAACGGACAGATACCGGAATATGATGTCAAGCACGTTAAAATTCTAATTTTGTAATTTGGCCCATAACTAATACAAATTATGGTCTCTCTCTTCGATAGATATGCTGAGTTCTATTCTACCTGCTCCCATCTCATGTGGAGGGAAACCCGCTTAATGGGGAAATTTATAACCAAGGGAAAATTATTTTGTAAACATTTTAAAAAGAAAAATGCTAATTATACTCTCTAATTTGACTTTATTCTTAAACCGTATGATGTGATAAAAATTCCAACCACAAATTTTATTATTTATTTTTAATCATTTTTATATGTGGTTTTGATTGTTGTCACATGTGTGATAAGTAAGTGTGTCAAATACATATAGCATTACCCTTTTAAAAATAATTTTACAATATTCCAACACATAGGCTGTGTTTAGCAAATTTGATTGATAAGGTGATTAATAACTGATAAGGTAATTGGAGACTGATCAGGTGACTGATCAGGTGACTAATGAGGTGATTGATGAGGTGACTGATAAGGTGACTAGTTTGATTAGACTTGTTTCTCAAATTTACCTCATAAGGTGACTGATTTTCGTAAAATGACATAAATGACATTATTTTATATTATTTTCGTATTTTTAATAATATTTTATATCACAATTATTATTAAATAAATTTTTTTTTTAGTTTTAATAATTCTAATTTATTATTTAGATAAATAGTTATTATTTTAAATATTAAAAATAAAATTTTAAAAAATGAAAATAATATTATAAATTTTCATACATCAAAATACTTAGTCAAATTCAGAACAATAAAGTCAAGGATAAAATTGGAATGATAGACTTATAAGTCACATTATTTTGTAATCGGGTTAAAAAAATGTCTTTTAAATAAGTCACCTTATAAGTCAGAAGGTGCACGTTCACGTAACAGACTTAGTGGGTGTTTGCAAATTCCACATAAAAGCACCTTTTGGCTTTTGGTGGTTGAAAAATCAGTTTGGAGTGTTTGTAAATTTTGCTTTTGCCGTTTGACTTTTGGCTTTTGCGGTGGAGAAGTCAAAAAAAGTCTAAAAGTCATATGCATCTCTGGGGTTGCTTTTGGAGTGCTTTTCGCGGTGACATTTTTGTAAATACTTAAAATATTAAATTTAAGATATCTTTCCCCTCTTAAACAATTCAGTATTCCCCAAAAAAAAATTCAATATATCGATCATTTGTTAAATTTATGTTACAAAAGTAACTTTCAAATTAATAACATGCAAACACTGTATTTTGACTTTTGCTGTAGACAAGCATATTTTGCAAACACTTTTCAGTTTTTTAATGAAAGTTCCTTTTTCCAAAAGACCTTCTGAAAAGTTACTTCTACATAAGCACAAGAACTTGCAAACACCCCTCTTATTTTGTCAAATTGACTTATAAGAGAGAATTGACCCATAAGGTGACTGATAAGGCGACGTTAAACACAGACATAGTAGCACATTCAAAAATTATTGAAAGGACAAAATGCTCCAATTTTTTTGTATATACTTTTTAAAATAATATTAATAATTATTAATATAAAAATTATAAGGTAGCCACACATTAGCACAAGATGTAAAAATAATAGAATAATAATGAAGAAAGAACGAAGATAGACAAAGATACACTTAATGAAAATTGTAAGTACTGAATTGTGTATACAAAAAATTCGATCTCTTAAAAAAATCAACATATAAGATCGATTACCGCCGAAAAAAATTAAAATCCCAATCATCTTATTTTAAAGTGCAAAAAATTAAACACAACTTTTGGATCACTTTCAGTTGCAAAATAAAAATCTATTACCAGTTCTATAGACATGTATGCTAGAGGATTTCAGAATTGGTCATACATTTTAATTTTTGAGATCGGAATTGGTCGAAAAAATTTATATGCCAAATTTAGTACATAGAATTATTGATATGTCTAGAATTAGTCAAAGAATGAAAATATCAAAGAGGAATTTAGTACATAGAATTTTTGGTAGGTCTTGGGACTAGCGCCTTGTTTCTCTTCGATTCACCCTGATTCCTTGAGATAGTTGCATATAGCTTACACGTTCCAACACGCGCACCACTCAACTTTTTGGCTAGTTCATGAAGATTGGTTTCTTTGGTGTAATGTATGAATCCATATAGGTGCCCTTGGCTTTTCATTGTAGATGAAGAGTATATGTCCCGGAGATGACCGTATGGCTCGAAGTTCCTTCCAAAAGGGTTGCTTTGCTTTCACTGAGATATCAATATAAGAAGACTTGATTTGGGGCAAAAGTTTTCTTACTTCATTACACAATACAAAGGGTCTTTTATACAACTATAGTAAATTACTATTCTACCCTTAAAATACCGCTCTTCTCCTCCAAATGGACGAAAGATATCGAATAAGTCCATCTTGTTACAAAATCTAGCCAAATTAATTGAGCCAAGTCATTTGGTGAGGCAGTGAGCTACTTGCTCCTTTGAGACCATATGTCTCAACTCCAACAATCCACTATTTAGCTTCTCCTTGATGAAGAGCTTGTCGATCTCCATATGTTTGGTTCTATCTTGTTGAACAGAATTGTTGGCGATACTAATTGCAGCCCGACTATCACACCACAACTTCATCCTGGTCCCTTGCTCCAACTTGAGCTCTGACAATAATAGCTTCAACCATAACATCTCACCAACTCCCAAAGCCATCGCTTGATACTCTGTCTCAGTTGTCGATCTTGCAACTACTTGTTGTTTATTGCTCTTCCATGAGACCAGATTATCTCTCACAAACATGCAATATCCTGAGGTCAATCTCTTATCATTAGCACAACTCGCCCAATTAGCATAACAGAATCCCTCAATTTCTAAATGGCCACTCTTTCTGAAGATTCGTCCCTTGCCAGGTGCACTCTTAAGGTATCTCAGAATATGGACACAACATCCATGTGATCCTTCTTAGGATCATGTATATACCGACTCACCACACTCACAGCAAATGATATGTCAGGTCGGGTGTGAGTCAGATAGATCAATTTGTCCACCAACCTCTGATATCTCTCCCGACCAACTGGTTCTCCTTCATCTGCTCTCAACTTAACCTTCTGGTCAATAGGTGTGACATCTGTCTTCCATCCCAACATTCCAGTATCAGTGAGGAGATCTAATGTATACTTCCTCTGTGACAGAACTCTCTCGTCCCTCCATGTACTTTCTCAATCTAGAGGAAGTTGTAAAGTGGTCATAAGTCTTTCACCTCAAACTTTCTTCCCAATTTCTCCTTCAAATCAGCAATCTCACTCTCAACTTACCCAAAAAAGCAATCTCACTCTCATCATCACCTGTGATAATCATATCATCCACATAAACTGCCAAAATGGTGATATGACCTCTATGACACCAGAAAAATACTGTATGATCAACATTAACCTGCAGATAGTCCATGCCAATCATAGCTCTCTTGAACCTATTGAACCATGCTCGGGGAAACTGTCTGAGTTCATATAGAGATTTTTTGAGTCGAAACACCTTACCCACTTTGTCCTTGGCCTCAAACCCAGTAGGTATCTCCATGTACACCTCTTCAAGCAAATTGTCGTGATAAAATGCATTCTTCACATCAAGCTAGTGCAGTTCCATCCTCCATTGACTGCAAGAGAGACAAGTGTCCTCAAGGTCTCATCATAGTCTATACCGTATGTCTGACTGTACTCTTTTGCCACCAACTGTGCCTTGTAGTATTCAATGTGTCCTCTGGATTCTGTTTCAGGGTGTAGATCCACTTGCATCCAACAACTTTCTTCCCCGATGGTAGTACTACCAACTCCCAAGTCTCGTTCTTTTTAAGAGCTTCAAGTTCTTCAAACATAGTTGCCTTCCATTTTGGGTCAGTCTTCGCAACCTACCACGAGTTAGGAATAGAGACCCTGTCCAATAATATAGTAAATGCCTTTCATGTGCAGGTGACAAATGTGAATGTGACACATAATCATCAATATCGTAACCATATCGATTAAAAGGAACTCCCGTATTAATGCGAAAGGATCTCTGCACTGTAATAGGAGTACAAATACAAGAAAGAGGAACTATAGCACTGTGAGATCAAGAGGAATCATATCACCTGTGGGATCAAGATTGGTATCCAAGATAGGTATCTCCGGAGAAGGGACAAGTGAAGGACCGCCAAATAGATTCCTAACCAACACTATATCCTCCCCTTGAACTTGAATCTCACCAATCTCATAGGAGCTCTCAGGTTTATTAACTCCAAGCAGCACAATAGGACATGGAATAAGACCCACACTCACAACCCATGCTGAGCCACACCACTCACACCTCCATCTTCGGTACCACTCTCCACGCTACACAATACATCCGATAACTCATTGAAAGGAGATGTCATTTCAGTAAAATAAGGCTCTTGCTCCTAGAATGTAACGTCTATACTCACAAATAGTCACCTCTCTACAAGTCTCCAATACATATATCCCTTTTGACTTTGAGAATAGCCGACAAATACACACATTAGAGCCCTAGAATCCAACTTACCAACAGATGATAGAAAAGGAAGAAACTCTCTCCTTTGACCAGTCAACACATCAAAGAGAGACTTCCAATCTAACATGCCAGAAGGTATCCGGTTAATTAACCGGACAGCAGTCAAAACAGCTTGTACTCATAAGTAATTGGGAACATTCATCGAAATCATCATGCATCGGGCAACCTCAAGAAGATGTCGGTTCTTCTGTTCAGCTACCCCATTCTATTCCGGTGTGTATGGACATGTAGTCTGATGAATGATACCCTAAGAGGACATATACTCACCAAAACCAAGATTGGTATACTCGGTACAATTATCGGATCGCAAAACTTTCACGACTCCACCAAACTGAGCTTGAACAAGCCTGTGAAAATTCTTAAAATAAGCAAAAACTTCACTCTTATTTTTTATCAAATAGATCCACGTCACACGGAAGCAACAGTCAATAGAAGACACAAAATACCGAAAACTATTCACAGCAGTTGTGGGGCAAGGTCCCTAGATAGTACTAGTATAGGAGCTCCTTGTATTTTTGCCAAATTCACAGGCATCACATATCAATTTTTTATTCGCTTGCCCAGACAAGGATGCGTACAACGTCCAGTCCCCTTCTCCCGGAATATCACTTTTGGAATATCAAAAGAGGCAACACAGTTCAGTTAAAGAATAATATAGATAAAAGATTCACCGGAAAGGAGGGAGCATGTAGGACATCTGATAGAGTCAAAGAATCAGCGCACCTCACTGTACCCTTACCAACCACAGGTTGAGCAGTTACACCGGTAGTATGAATGCTCTCTAGTATGGATAATCGAGTATAGAAAGAGAACTTCTCAGAAGTACCAGTCATATGACGAAAGGCTCTGAATCAACTATACAGCTAGGAGTGAGTGAAGAGGAACGAGAAGCCAATGCATGAACATGGTATGCATATCTGCCAGAGTCATTAGTGGCACGATGCCCTCCAGTATGTACATGTAAACCTCCTCGACCACCATGACCTCCTCTACCACTATGACCTCCACACTGTCAGCTACGACCCCGACCCTCCATACTGTCTGTGCCCCCATGCCTCGTGAAATCGAGGTGTCTTAGGACATAGCCTTCTCTGGGCTAGTCCATCAAAGTTAAAACAACGACTAATCTCCACCCGTGGCCCTGCTCGAAATACCTTCAACTCAGAAGAAGTAGAGAAAGCTATGGATCCACTAGTGTGTTTCAGGATCCCAATCAACAACCTCAAAATCTCAGTATCTACCTTATTCAAAGCTTACAACTCTTTAGAATGTGTCATGTTTCAGATAACAACCCCGAACTATCAATCAACAACCCACAATCCATAAATCAATTTCACCATCAAAGAATCACACAATTCCACAATCGCCACAAATAATCAACATCCACAATTCACCAACTCATGCTCAACACCCACATATCCAACAACTCGAAAAATTCAATTAACCCCAAATCCGCAATGCTCAAATTTACACTCCAAATCTCAAATTCACACTTCCACAAAAAAAGCACGTCAATCCACTACATCAACAACCTCGAAGTCACATAATATTTCAAAATAATTCATCCAAAAAAACCAGTTACAATTCAAACAACTTAATACCTAACAAACTCCAAATATATGAGTAAATACCAAGTCAAATGACAGTAAACAATTGTGACTCTTGCTTAACATGACCAAGTCATTGAGTGCCTCCCCCCCTTTATGAGTCCCCTTCTTGTTCTGGATACTAAATCCAAGACAAGAACCTCCAGTCCAGGACAAACCCATTTGGACCGTCGGATTCAATCTGACGGTCCAAATGAATTATCTGCTATTGTATGAACTTAAAGACTCAAAGAATGGTGAATGGACCTTGAAAAACAGTAGTAGAAATCTATATGTTGCTGCTCGAACAGCAGCAGGAATCTATATGTTGCTGCTCGAACAGCAGCAGATAGATTTCTGCTGTTGTTCTTGGCAGCAGCAGATATATATATATCTATTGTTGTTCGAGCAACAATAGAAATCTTTCTGATATCTGCTGCTGTTCGAGCAGCAGCAGATAGGCTTCTGCTGCTGCCAAGAGCAGTTGCAGATATCAATATGCTGCTGCTCGAGAAAGTCCAGCCAAGAACACCATCAAAGCCGCAGCATCAAAGCAACAACACCAGAAAAGCACCAGCAAAACGAAAATGCAACAACCTAATCCATCAAAACGAAATGCCGCAACAAAATTCTTCAAAACGAAATGCCACAACATAATCCATCAAAAAAATGTAGCAACAAAATTCACGCAACATAATCCATCAAAAAAATAGTAAGTAGATGAGCCATCTTCGTTCAAAAAACTAAGCCAAAACTAATGAGATACAAAGAACGAATGAGACATCCTTCGTTCAAAAAACAGTAAGTAGATGAGATACAAATGGCAAGACAAGGATGAATTGCACGACAAAACTAAGCCACTACTACAATAAAGAAGTGATGAGATACAAATTGCAGGGAACTCAAATATTGCATTTCTATCCTTCGTTCAAAAAATATTAAGTAGATGAGACATCCTTCATTCCGAAAACAAATTGCAAGACAAGGAAGAATTTAAGAATACAAATTACATGGCAATTGAAGATGAGATAAATTTGCAAGACAATGAAGAATTTACAAATACGAAACTACGAAGTGAGTGAGATAAAAATTGCAAGGCACTCAGCGTCCGGTAGGGTTGCGGCAGAAGTGGGTCATCGCTGGTGGCGGGTTCGTTCGGCAGGGTTGTGGTGATTGAAGTCTCACAGTTTGCCCGTCGTTTGCATCGTCGGGTCTTGGGAGGATGAAAGTGAGACGCGATTGAAGTCTCACAGTTTGCCCTTCTTTAGCATCGATTTAATCAGGACCGTCAAATTAAATCCGACAGTCCTGATTAAGTGGTCCAGGATGGGGACAACTTGTCCATGATAAGAACGACAGTCTTTTCTTTATACTGTTCAGTCGGGGAAGTAGGCAGGGGAATGATGATAAAACCCACTAAAACAAAAAATAGTAACAGGCGGAAGAAAAAAATTGGTCGGGAACTCCGCACAGGAGGGTGCCGCACGATTGCAAGAGCGCATGCGGCAGGGTGCACGAGCACGTAAGTGCCAACGGGCAGTGCCAGAAATGGGCGGTGAGCACAGCATCGGAGATGGTTGCAACTAGGGTTTGGTTAAATTGTAAGGCTCCGATACCAACTTGATTTATGGAAAAAGTTTTCTTACTTCATTTTTTTGGTTAAGCAAAACTTTATATCACCCAATCTCAAAAACGTTATTTACAACATTTGTCATCCGGCCTTCCTGTTGGGCAAAAAATAAATTACATCTCGACTAGGCACAATACCGAATTTTGACAACATTGTCCTATCCCGTAGCTAAATGTACCAACTTTTGTTGAAGCCTTAATCCATGTCCATGTCATTTTCTGAATCTTGTGCACTATGTATCTGCACTTTTCTCCTTGTTACTGAAGTGTACCTGATTTTGACTCTTCCATAACAACTATGCAGCTCTTGCCCAAAACATCCTCCATATGCCAATCTTGATACTTGTCGGTTTAAGTATCTCAAACTCATCCAGGCTCAATCCCCGCACAACGTTTTCCATAATTCCAACCTGTAACCATACCACTATTTTCTTCCAGACATCTCTTGCCTGTACACACTGTTGAAACAGATGTGCTTTTGTTTCTTGTTGACCTGTTTTACAAACAAAACAGTCTATAACACAATCTAGCATGATGATTCCACGATCCTGCAAATCCTTCAGTGTTGGTATTCGTCCTTGCAGCATTTTCCAAAGGAATATCGCCACTGTCTTAGGGATGCAACAGCTCCAACATTTTCTCAGTTTTTCTTGTTCAGCAGCATCGAATAGATCTGGTCTTTCCTCCCTCCATTTTCCATCTTGCGGCCTTCAACTTAAACATGCCTTCGATATCTTCCTGACAGCACTACACGTCCTCAACATTTTCCTGCATCAAAACATGAGATAAAAGTTCTTCTAGGTCCATATGATCATCAAGTTCCCACTCATAAAGTTTGTACACCACTCCCATTTTCATATCCACACTCCATTCTCCAATTTCCCATGTTCAGCCACAATCTTATCTTTTAATTTATCCTTCCTCATCAATCTTACAAATTCATTCTTCAATACATGTTTTCCTACCCATTCACCCTCCCAAAAATCCACCGTTTCCCATTTCCTATCTTTATTTTCTTACTTCATTACACAATACAAATGGTCTTTTATTCAAATTATAGTAAATTACTATTCTATCCTTAGAATTTCCGGGTGGCCTGGCTCCTAGTCATTATTCTTGGTCAGGTCTGTGTTTCCCAGTTAGCTTCATCAGGCTTGGAGGCAGGAGGATTTGCATATGCCTGCATCGGTGGAGTCACTGACACGGCGTTGGCCATTTGGCCGTAAGTAAGGTAGTTTGAGTTGTGTAGAGAAGTAAAATTTGGAAGTTTTTGAAAGAAAGGGATTTGAATTGAAGAAGCGTATGAGTTGTTAAAACACAAGGTTTTGTTGCTAGATCCTTCCCCATCCCTTTGAAATCCCTTCAGTTGGCTGACCGAAAGCTGTACCATCATGAATTTGATAGACAGGACAGTTGAGCCAGATTCGTAGGCTATTTGATGGATATCAATTTCTTCCTCCATGGTTTTGATCTAATAATATCTTCCATCTACAATAATAACTTATCATGTTCCATTCAACGATTCTGACGAAAACATTTCAATGAACAGAGAAATACTATGTGTCAATCAAAATATACTAAAAGTATGTTGATAACATTTGATTGGATGGCGTGATTGTGTGGCCCAACCTATGTGTCAATCAAATGCTACCAATGCACTTTTAGTGTATTTTTTGTGTAAAAAATTAGTATGGTATTGCATTCCTCCAATGAGCAATCTACACCGATGGAGTTCCTGATGAGCAATATTGTTGGTGTCAATTTACTTCACTGTTCCCTGCTTACTTCCAAACAAAGCCCAAAATTTCTCGTTGTGGTAGTGCGGTGGAATGCCAAAAACACGAATTCATCTAACTTAATAAAAAAATAGATTTTGCAATTGATTACCAAAGTTCATTAGGTTTCGTCGCTCCTTTGTTGGTAATCAATACTTTCAAGTTGGAAATAATGTGTACTTGGATTCCATCATAGCCAGACTTTTCTAATTTGTCCACATTGAACTTTACTTCATCCTTGTTCTTTCATTGACTAATTGGCCAATGCTTCTTGAATTGATGGTGACTGCCTTTTTTTGGAGGTAAAAGATTTAACTAACAATCAGGAAAGTTACAAGATACAAGATTCATATGTACATACAATGGAAAAAGAGAATCAGATCTCCTATCATAATCAAATAAAAGAGCAGGTTGCCACAACCAGTCATTCAGAGTGCATGTGCTTGGCTAGAGTTTTCTTGCATCTAACCAAAACCAGACTTGCATTTTGATCTGCTGAAGTATATCCAACTCGTGCTCATCATCAAACCTTACGCAATTTCGCTCCTTCCTTATGTACCAAGTCGTAGCCTGCCAAGTCGTAGCCTGCTCCACCTGTTTCTAAATGTTCCTTTTGAACTGCTGGACAAATGCAATGAAATGAGAAGGAATGTGATCACGCAGATCGACTGTGATATCCATCCATTCTGCAATGTCATGCCAAATTTCAATCGCATGTGTGCATGAACAGATTAGATGAATAGTAGATTCTTCCACCATGTCGCACCATACACACCTTCCAGCTGCTGGTTGTATGCTTATCCCTCAAATTCTGAGCTTGTCCACAGTTGTAATCCTATCCTGCATAAGTCTCCAAGAGAACACCTGAATTCTGTATGGGGCAAGTTTTCCCCAAACCATCACCAGGGAGGTTCTGGAGTCAGTTGAAGATAGAATGACTGCTGAGAAGAGGATTCCATATGTTGAGGAGACGGAATATGATCCAGGTGCTTCTCCTTGCCAAAGCCATCTATCTTGTCCCGCTGAGAGAGTTGCCACAGATGGATTGATCAGATGTAGCATTTGAGAGATTTTGTCTTCCTCCTAGGATCTTAAGGGATGACGAAAGGTCAGCATGAAGAGAGTACAAAAAGCTTCTCATTGGATGATCTGATGCACTGTGATGTTCTTTTGAGTAGATAGGGTGTATAAGTCACTGAACTGGGTGGCTAGAGTTGCTTCATTGGACCAGTTCGTTCTCCAGAATAAAGCCTCGGCTCCTGTTCGTAGTTGAAACTGAATTTGATTGTTGAACCATCCTTCGTGAGCCACTTGCAACCAAATATCCTTCCATACTTTCGAAGTGTTTTCAGGTAACGTGAGAAGGAATATCTCGGCCATTCTATCTTCCTACTGAAATACTTCGAACGGATGACCAAGCTCCATAAGTTGTCTGATTCCACCTTGAGCCTCCAAACCCATTTTCCAAATAGGGTGATATTCATCTGACGAATGTCTCTAATTCCAACTCCACCGGATTGTTTGTCTAGACATGAATGTAACCACTTAATCCAATGGACTGGTCTCTGTACTCCAGCTTTGTTCTGCCATAGGAAGTGGGTGAAGATGACCGTGATCTGCTTAGCGACCTGCATAGGCATAAAAAACACAGACAAATAGTAAACTGTTATGTTAGTTAAGGTTGCATTCAGCAGTTTTATTCGCCATGCAAAAGATAAAAATTTATTCTCCCAGCAAAAAAATTTCTCTTGTAGTTGATCAGTGAGTGCCTTTCAAGCTTGTTTCCTTCCTAGATTAGCCCCCACCAGAAGGCCAAGGTAAATGAATGGAAGATTGTCACTCAGACAGCGCAAACGCTTCTGCAAAGGAAAGAAGTTAAGGAGTAGTGATGTTGATCCATAGATTTCACTCTTGAGAAAATTCACCGAAAGCCCTGATGGAATTTCAAATATGTGTAGGATACACTTCATAGTTTCAACATTCTTCTCAGCCCCTTCAGCAATGAGCAAAGTGTCATCTGCATATTGCGGATGAGACACCACAGTTTGTCCTACCATAGCCCCATCCAGAAGGTTCAGGTTTGTTGCTTGTACGAGCGGTAGATGCAAACCTTCTGCCACAATAGCAAACAGCAAATGGCTTTATGGATTGCCTTGCCTGAGACCTCTCCTTTAAAGAATTTCCCAGAGCTTGAGCCATTAACGAGCACGGTTGCATGAGCAGTTGTGATGCATTCTTGTATCCATCCACACCATTAATCAAAAAAACCAAGTTTGCGCAACATCTGATCAATGAATGTCCAGCTCACTGAGTCAAAAGTTTTTGTAAAATCAGCTTTAAACATAATTAAAGGTCTCTTGTTTTGCTTATAAGAGTGAACTCTAGAAATGAGGCTTACTAGCTGTGAACTGAATCAAGCACCAAAAATCTTTACCACCATCCCACCATTTTGTTCAATCTTAGTCTTGGTAAAATTTGATATATTTTACCCAATACAAATATCTAAAACTATCCTACTTAGCATTATTTTCAATAAAATATTAAAAAAAAAATATTTACTTATAAAAAATAGAATAATTTGCACCAATAATATCATATGCGATTCTGAATTTCCTTTTCCCTATTATTTTCT
>JAOYMZ010051591.1:0-13941 GCA_025802335.1 Pinguicula primuliflora | reverse complement strand
TGTTGTGCCGCGTGTGTAAGAGAGGGGAGAGATCATATGAAAGATATACACGTGAGCGATGTGGTAATATTGACCTTTGCCATGATGGGTGCGCTCGCATGGCAGGTCACTACATAATAAAAATTTATTTTTTGGGGTTCTCAGGGGAGATGGCATGGGGATTTGCCCGACTCTCCTCTGTGTGTGTGTGGTGTCCTTTTCCTTTTCTTCCCTTGCATATATTTCGTCATTTGTCCTCACAGCATCGCTCTACATTCGACCGTGGAATGTTCTGGTTATTGAATGGGTTGTGGTAGCTTAATGTAATGCTCAATCCGTTCATGGAAAAGCATATAATAATCCTTGGTGAATAATTTTGGCAAGCACTTGCAAGGATCTTGTTTTCTGAATCAACAAGGTACAGACAGATTTGCATCCCATCATGTAAGGTACTAAGGTTCATTTTCAAATTCCGTCGTTTTATATGCAATAATCGAATTACTGTCTTGAATATAGTTAATTATTTTTGTATCTACTGTACGCAACACGTCCTGTCATCTTCGAGACTGGGTGTGGTTAAATACCGTAATCCCGCGATGTTTAGTATTTCTGTTATGCAATTGTCGAACATTACAAAATACAAATTCCATTGGACGCTTCTCATAAATTCCATTGTTAAAATCATATCTAAAGACTCTTGTAATGCTTGTAACCTCGTTATTGCTTTCTGTGTGCTGGAGAACAAATCTTTCACTGATCGTCTCTAGGTAGGATATCTATAACTGTGCTTGCTTTTGGACATTTTAAGGCTATCCATATTCTGTTGGTAAAAATTCGATCAGCACTTTGCTCCCTAGCTTATTCGTTGACGAGCAATTTCAGATGGATCGATATTTTATTTCTGTTGCTTTGTTCTTGACACTGCTGCTGGTGGCTTTGCAGATAAAATCCAGGTACCTCTGTTATTATTTGTCATTGTCATATTGGTCAGAGTTGGCTTAGTAGCGTGCTGATGAACTTGTCCAATGTTGGGTTGTTTCACGTTTCTTTCGAACTTTTAAAAGACGCCATTGAAATATTCATCGACACCTGCTTTTTCGAAAAATACTGAAGAATGCCTGGTCGCTCTTCTAAAATTAATCATCATAGGGTGGAAATTCGTAGTTACGATTCAAACTGGTTATAACCGATGGATCCATAAGCTCAAATTGGAAGAGCGCTCAACTGCGGTAGGCATTGAGAGGTTGGTGGTTCGAGTCCGCCTGGGCCCTTTTTACATTTTATAAGAAGGTGAAAAGAATATGGGACTATTATTGTGTATTGTTCATTTTATTGCAACCCTAATATGGAAGAACTCATCTATGACTATGGAGTATGCCAATCTGCATTACTAATTAGTAATCATTGAATCATGGGTGAATCATATTTGAAAGGGGTGGATCCCTACAAATATGGTGCACCCGATCAGTCCACATCTGGTGGTAAAATCGCAGGAGAGACCCTCGATCACCATGATTATCGGTCGCATGAGCCAGCATCTCTCTGATTTTGTCCACTGTCCCGGGATTCGGCTGGATGCAACCAAACTGATGTCGAACACAGCGGGCGTGAACGAACTCAGTGAACTGCATCCAAAAAATAAGACTGTCGTAGTCCCACAAAAATCGATCCTCAGCGCTAACCCGAGACATCTATTGTACACTGTAAAGAATGGACATGAACTACACGTAATATAGAAACCATTAGAAATATTAAATAAAATATGAACATAATTTGATATGAAAACATCAAAATACGAACCTAATCGGCCAGACATCATCCAACTGCATCCAAATCGTCCGAATGACATGGCTCCCCTAGTCTACGTTCATCATCCTCCTGACAAATTTTACATCGTAGACCTCAGGAAACTGTGAATTTCTCTGAATGAAGTGGCTTTCTAGTGGTGAGGGCAGAGTGTGTGAGGAGATAGTAGGCGATCTCGAATATCCCCAAATCTGAATCAGATGCGTTGCTCCACCCATGCTCTTGGCATCGTTTGTGTGAGCCTTACATACATAATGATGGAGGTTACACAACAGGACGGTCCCCCAACTATAACGCTTGATGCGCGGAAAGTCCTCCAAGAAGCGGAATAACCTCATAGGAATTTTATTATCGAATTTATTCGGTAATAAAATATCACGCACTATAAGTGCCAGCACAACACATGCATAGCCCTGCACCTCCTCTTCGATGCTCTGGTCAGTGACCCTCCCTAGAGATTCCAAGTACCCACAATGTAGGATATCTTGACACCGGACTGAAAGAAGGCCTCCGCAGCTAACTCCATGCCAGGCCAACGGCTCAAATACTCTGAGACTCGTTCGGTGTCCAGCGTGCATCCCCCGCTTGATCAGAACGAAGGGGGTATCATCAATAGGAATCCCCCACAGCATCGAAACATAATGGAGAGTGATCGAACACTATCCAAACGGTAACCAGAACGTATGTGTGGCCGGATGCCACTTCTCAATCAGCGCCGTAATGAAGTGGTGATCATCCCGTATATTTACGGTGAGATAAGCCCTCCACATTCTAGCATCGAATATATATTGTTGTACACAGTTATGCAAATCTAATCCACGCACATGAATATCCGAATGGTATGTGTCCATCGCCTTATTTATCAGGAGCTTCCCCTCCAAAAATTTTGAGCTATGATGTATGCTCAAATCCAATAACACCTCCTCTGAAACTGGTTTGTACAAATCGAGTCTTTGACTTTGCTGTGAACTTATGATGCTTTCCAAAATAGAACAATAAATCATAACTTTTAAAAATAATTCCTAACAATTCATAACAATTCCTAATCATTCATAACAATTCCTAATAAACAATAATAATTCCTAACAATTCATAACAGAAAAATAATTCATACAATTCTAAATTATATATAAAATAAATTTCAATTTTAATTTTTCCTTTTATTTTCAATACTTTTTTAGTGCAAAAAAAAGTGTAACAAACCAAACCAAAGATACTCAGTAAATCTCGCCCTTAGGCAGGGTATGAGGAGGGTAGTATGTACGCAATCATACCCCAATCACACAACAGGATGGAGAGATTGTTTCCGCAGAGACCCCAGCTCGAAAAAAATAAAAAAATAAAAAAATAAAAAATAAGAAAAAAATAAAAAATAAAAATTAAGATAATAATAATAATAATAAAGTAAAAATAATAAAATAATAGAAGGAAAGATACAATATACCTGAAATATCTACTTACCCCAACCATACGCTATATACATACCGTATAGTGCAAAAAATAGTGTATTTTCCATAAATGTATAGTCAATTTGTATGGACATCTAGTCTTTCTCTATTTTTAATAATCTTATAATGTTTTGTTTTTAAAAGTTATATAATTTAGAATAATTTTTTGACAATAATGTCACCGAAATCTTAATTATTATTTTTAATTAATTTTTTATGGTTGACCATCGTAATATTCATTGTTATTTTTAATTTAATTTAAAAATTCAGTTTAGAGTTTAGATTTAGTATTTATTTTGAAGATTCCATAATATTAATAATAATTTTTAATAAAGTTTAGTGCCCTTTGTTGGATTCCAACTGAACACTAGTTATGCTGAAGCATCGTGAAGATGAAAAATGAAAGAGAACCAAAACTTCATAGAACCAATCCGAAGCCGAAACTCATCAGTAACTGTAAATTAGCATCAACAGAAGATTTGTGAAGTTCAATTGACGATCTCCAAACTGTAGTTCACATATAAGCTGTAAAATGTCAATCAGAATCATAATTTTTGTGCATCCAAACCATAAGAAAATTAAAACTGAAAATTTCAATTCACCATAAATTGTAATTCACAACTGCAATTCACCATGCAATTCACAACACTACAATTCACCGTGAGTGAAAATGTATCACCCACTGCCGGCAGAGCACGAATAAGTAGAATATGAAAAGAGAGTTACATATACCAGCACAAACAGCAGAAATTCGCTTGTTGGGTTCCGACGGATAGAGCAGGCATTTTCATTCTGCAAACCAAACACAAAAAACGAAAGTCTTTGTTCTGAAAACCAAACAGGGAAAACAAATTTTCAAAACACCAAATTGAGCCCAAATAGGCGGAAGATAAACGTACATCAAATTTGCTGCCCACTGAAATCTTGAAATTCCAAACCCCCATCCAGGCACTATCGGATTTTACTCAGGTACCCCCATCGTTGTCTTTAACACCCCGAATCTTCAGGTGCTTTGTGTATGTGCATGTCCCTAAGGTCTATCGGTCGAAATTCGGATCGGCTTGGTTATAGGTATGGTTTCATCTGTTACCCTAAAAATCTGAATTCGGATTCATTATTGCTACAGCTTAACCAGATTTGGGTTGGTAATTACAAAATTAAGGTTAGTTTAGGCAAAGTAGCAACTAGTGATATCTCTGTTGGTAGCTCTTCTCCTTTGCTGGAGTTAACTTCAGAGGTTGAGAAAGTAAAGTTTCAGTTTATTCCTAACTCTGATGAGTGGTTGCACACATGTTTGATCGGCATTCCAATGTCTTTAATGGATATCAATGATATGAACACCCTGTTGCTTCATGCTGGATATGAATCTTGCTCTGTAATGCGTGTTCATGGTGGGGAATTGTTCATTAGAATTCCAAGTATAGAGCTGCAGCTTCGTCTTCTGCAGGATAGGGAAACTTTGCTTGAGTTACGTCTCCAGGGTGTTAGACCATGGAAACTGCTCCATGGTAAGCCGACCAGATTAGCTTGGATTAAAGTTAGAGGTGTTCCACTTCAGTTTTGGGGTGATGGTCTTTTTCAGAATCTGGCAGGTAACTTGGGTGAGCTGGTCAAGTTGGATGACAAAACTACTAGTAAATCTGAGTTGGCATGTGGCCGAATGCAAGTCTTGACAACCTCAGTTGCATGGATCCATAAGTCGATTCTGGTTGAAATGGAAGGGGGGTTTCTGAGTTTCAGTAACAGAGGAAAGGGCCTCGTCTTTCGCAGGGAAGATCAATCTGAAGCGGCAAAAGTTGGAGGAGGGAGCTTGGCCTGCTCTAGGCAAAGTAGTTGCTGTCTCACCTTTGGCTGTAGATGATCCGTCTGCTGCTGCTGATCAGCTTCTTGTGTCTGAGAAACAGGGCGGTGAACCAATATTTTATGGTACAAAAAAGGCTAAAGTGCGAATGAGTTGGGCAGATATGGCTGAGGAGGAGGATATGGCTGTTCTTCCAGTGGTTGAAACAGCTGATATAAGTTTAGATGACAGTTCTCAGTTACAGAAGGCTCCAGTGGTTAGTAAAATCCTAGTTCCTGCTGAGCTTGATGTTGGTGTGATGAAGGTGAAGGATATGGAGCAAACTGATGGGCAGCTGGTGGATTTCAATGCTGCTAAACAATTTAACCCAGTTGCGATAGCAGATTGTTCAGATGCTTGTAGTCAGTCTGTAACTTTGATGAGTGATGTCCAGATGAACTCTGAAGTGCAGTATGTGAAACAGACTGTCACCTGCTTCGAGGATAGCTTCGCTGCTGTGCAGCAGCATGAGGATCACAAGCTCAACATAGCTGTAGTAGCAAATTGCGGCAGCAATGGCAATTTGGATGAGGAGGCGATCAGCATGAACCCTGAAGTGCAGCAGCTGGATTTGGTGGGTCAGTTTGAAACTACACCACAGATGCTGGAAGAGGGAGTGCGGGTTGCGATTGTGCTAGGTGCAGCAGCTTGTGGTCCTTGCAGCAGCAACACCGAGTCGGCCCAGATCCCTGGAGGTTCTTCCCATATATGTATCTTCCAGCCGCATGAGCAGCATGATGAGCTGGATCATGTACCGCTGAGGGTCAGATTACATGTGGTGAGAACGGCAGAGAATCGCAGCGAGGGAGTGAAGCTGGACCCCGTGCCCAGAAGCAAGGCTGAGGTTTCTACGGATGGGGACGAGCAGCCAGTGATCCCAGCTATGCAATTGTCTGATGCAGTAAACAGCCTGGATTCTGAGGTTTTTAGGACTCCTGCGGATATCCCATCTCCTCTAATACCCAAGCCACAAAAGTCAAAACCCAAGAAAAGCCAAGGAAAGAAATCTAAGCCTATGAAACTTGGTCGCAGCAGCACCCGAATGAAGTTTTAGGGCGCTGTTCCGTATGATGTTGCCCCATCCTCTGACGAATGTCTTGGGTCCATAGGAAGTGATTACATGACTGATTGGGACGATTACATGTTCTACTGACAAAAAGTGTGTCCATCCTGTGGTTTTGTTTCAACTCTGCTGGAGTGAAAAGCAGCGAACTGGGAATGAGCAGAAGGTACCGAGAGAGTTAACTGCTTCTGGATATCAGCTGTTCTCAGCTCATGGCAGCGTTAAACTAGATCTGAACAGGAAGCTAAGAAATGGAAGCATTGAGCGACCTGCAACTGTTATTTTGCTCTTACTGGTACTTGGTGAAGCTGCTACTGGTATTATTGTTTAGGTACTACTGCCTGAGTTGTTGCTACTGATGGAGTTGGTGCTTGAGTTGATGCTTCTGTATTGTTTAGGTATCTTGATGCTTTTGTTGGATTTTTTTTTTGGTAAGTTGATGCTTCTGTTGGATATGTAAAGCAGGAAGCACAGTGAGTGTCAAGTTTTTCAACCTCATCAATAAAATGTTGCTTTTCATTCCAAAAAAAAAAAAATTGTCCGTAAAGTCACTTTCACAGCTAAAGCGGCCCACGTTATAAAAAAAATAAAAAAAAAGTGGGCCGGGTGATCTCCCGCAAGTGTTCGTTTCTCATCTTTGCCAATTTCGGAATTTGATTGCACTGGATAACCTAGTTATTCTCTAGCTCAAACTAATTCACAAGCAACGAACTGTCGAAGGAAATCAAGATCTCGTTTAACGATGGTGCCATTCTCATCCAAGATTTCTGGACATATTAGATTTTTGCTTCAGAGTTTGAATGATTCCAACTACGATGCGATTTTCGCAGAGCTCTGCAAGATGGTATGTACTCTCTAGTATACAGTTAACTCTAGTTACGACTGTTCACCCGATGATTTGGAATTAACTCGTTTCTTTGATTGTTCATTGCCACTTACCCTTTCTGGATAATGCTGCGAAGTCCTTAGCATTTCAATGTTATTTCCAGCATCTGATTGCGGGATGTTAACTGATATTTTTCAATGGCGCGTTTTATGGTTTATATTTTAAGGATTTATATTATTTGAGTAGATTATCCAATATCTAAACGACCATTTTCTATTACATTGTCAGAGAAAACCAAACATATGAACTTATGTGCTGGGGGTTGCTCTTTTATGAGAAGTCTTCAGGCATCTTACTTAAAGAATTGTACTTATCTGGCGTCGCCTGGTTGTTTTCTATCAATCGTTGCTTCTTCATGCATATTCTTGAATTTCGTTATAATGTTGACTTGTTTCGCTTCGGGAGCATTATCTCTCTTATCTAAGGATGATGGGTATCTTTTGTAATAGCTTACATCATTGGGTATTGCTTCTTCAATTATCAATATTATTGATGTATTTCCTCTCTTATGCGATAATATGTTTCAACTGGCAGTGCTCAACGCATGGAATGGAGGGAAGCATATTACTACTCCAAACTTGTTTAGACTTCCTCAATATCTGTGAAAAGGACCTGAATAATGTCAAGCTGCTTCCATTATATGCTTCAATTTTGAGACATATTATGGATAAACCTAATTTCAGTACTGTAATCAGTGAGTCACTGAGGGATGCTGATATAAACGAGGATTTTCTGCTGAATTTTTGTGGATCATTGCACTTATCGGGAGCTGAGAAAATCGGAATTGGTCTTGCCCTGTCAAATTCAGAAAATTATGATATTAGAATGCATGGTTAGTTCTGATATTTGCTAGTGATTTTTTTGGCTGCAGATGTAAATTTGCTACAACTAATTAGCGCAGAATCTCTTCTCTGCTGTTTGCAGGAAAGCATTTCTGCATGGGCCAGATTGCAGAGTTATGTGCTAATCCCCTTGTGTTTGAGTCTAGTTATCTAATTCAGGACATTCTCATGTTTCTTCGGCGGTCGGGTGGACTGTGCATGCATTTAGATTCATTTATGCAAATGTTATCGCTCCTGAAACTAGAGGGTTCTCACTTTATCTTAGCACCTTTAGTATGTGACGAATTGCGCGAAGAAAACTTTTTCCGGTACTTATTCACCGATCTTTTGCATGATTTATCACAATAAATTGCGTCCAACTGCTTACTCCTTGAGACTAAGTTCTTGTCTCCTTTTCCATGTTTATTTGCTACAGGAACTTAAATTTGTTGAATGGTGGTGATGAAGATGATTTTGATTCCATTTTAGCTGAAATGGAGAAAGACATCAGTATGGCTGATGTCATCAGTGAATTAGGATATGGCTGCACCGTTAATACCTCTCAATGCAAAGAAACTTTGTCTCTGTTTTTGCCGCTGTATAATATAAAAATAGCCCAGATACTTGGCACTATTGCTGGTACATATGCAGGCCTTGATGGCAGTCAGAATTTGTTTGCAACATTTCATGCTGCCATCGGTGGCGAGAGTTTTGTGGATATAGCATCCTTGGATTCTTGGAATGTGGATGTGCTTGTAGATACAATCAATCAACTTGTAAGTTCGTTAATTGTGCAGTTTAAGTATTATGATTCCATTTATGGTGAATATGAATTGATAACTCGGATGCACTTCATATACAATTGTTTCAGGCTCCTGGAATAAACTGGATAAATGTCGTAGAAAATCTGGATCATGAGGGATTCTATATTCCCAACGAGACAGCATTTTCCTTTTTTATGTCTGTTTACAAGCATGCATGCCAGGTGTTTGCCTATACACTGCTGTTTACTTTTCTTCAGAAATAACAGTTCATGCCTTGGCTATCTATACATATTCTTGTTTGATCAACTGTATGAAACTTGATTACAGGATCCATTTCCGCTGCGTGCTATTTGCGGCTTCATTTGGAAGAATGTTGAGGGCCAGCTGTCTTTTCTGAAGTATGCCGTCTCTGCGCAGCCTGAAGTATTTACATTTGCTCATTGTGGGAGGCAGTTGGTATGCTTTTTGTCAGGGCTAGTTGTTGTAGTCCTGTCTGCTTGCCATGTTTCTATTTTTTTTGAAGCTCATACCATCTGTCGACTGAAGTTAAATTTCCGATTTGCTTGTGCAGTTAGATGAAAATGCTGGGTTAGGATTTACATTTCAACCGGGGCAAGTACATGATGCGTGGCTATGTCTTGATCTCCTGGAGATTTTGTGCCAGCTTTCTGAGCTTGGCCATGCATGTTTTGTCCGAGACATCCTTGAAAAACCTCTTAACCAGTACCCGGAAGTGTTGCTTCTCGGAATGGCTCATGTTAATGTATTTTTCTTAGATATGGTATCAGATTTTTAATTATCCCGCCGATCGCCTTTTAACTCTTAGTATTGATATGCAGACTTCCTATAATCTAATCCAGAACGAAGTGGCATTAGCTGCCATTCCGGAGTTGATGAAAAGTACTATGAGGAATAGTTTATTTTATAACTTATGGCGTGCCAACCCACACATGCTAATTAGAGGAATTCTTGAGGCAATAAACCTTGACCCAGGCCACATTTCTAGTGTTTTGGATGTCTGCGAGGAATTAAAGGTTGAATATCTTACCGAGCTTATATGTTGATGTTTTCTTTTTCCCCGCCTGGCTTATAGTGCATTGAGGAATAAATCTTTGGTTGGAAGACATATTTGTACATGTGGAATAGCGTCATTCGTCTGAGTTACTTCAAATTGATCGCCTAGTGTCCATAAATAATGTAATTTGGGGTGATTTTGCATCCACTTCAGTATTTTGTGAAAGTCTCGGCAAGATTTCATGTATACAATTTTGCATAGTTTATGTATTTTATTTGACAATTATGTAACAATGTACCCGCTCAATGTTAATGCAGATTGTCTCTGCAGTTTTGGATATGATCCCATTTTACTTTGGCATTCGGTTAGCTGTGGTTGCTTCTAAGAACGAAATAATTGAGCTTGAGGCCTGGTTGAGCGATCATTTGATGAGAAATAAGGATGCATTCTACGAGGTAATACATTCTCCCTCATTTTGGGGTTTTTGCTTTGAACCCCTGATGCAAAACTACCCTCGAAAATGAAGAAGACATAGATTTCACACATTTTGATTGGTGTTTTTTCCTCGTCAATTATTTTTAATTAAGATGGTGCAGCTCTGAATTGCATTTTGCTATTGCCACCAGGAATGCGTCATGTTTGTCAAGGATTTTTGTGCCGGACCCCAGGATGTTTCTACCAACCAATTTCACTCCTATGGTCCAGTACTGAATACTTATTTTGATGCTCGTCTTACTGTCTTAAAGGTCCATTTCTGTAATACTCATTGCTACATACTTTATACTGTCATCTAATATTGTGATCTATAATACCCTATGCAGGTTCTTCAATCTCATAATGGTGTTATTTCCTCCAGTCACTTGTCTGAGGAAATGGAAAAATTGGATGCAGCTCACATACGTACCACTTCCAGAATTAAAAATGCCGGTGGCCCTGAATCTGTTTCTGATAATTTTGCTGAAGAAATTGAGACAGAATCAAACTCGTACTTCCACCGAATGTTTTCAAATCAGCTGCCTCTTGACCAGATGATTCAGATGCTTACTGACTTCAAAGATTCTTTAGTGAAAAGGTCGGCTTTTTAGTTCACATATTGTTAGTTGTCTATATCTGTATCTTGATCTGCTTCACTTAAATTCGTGGAACAAGAGCATTGTAATTTTCTTCTGATTTGCAATTGGTAGATCATCGCTGATTCTGGTCGCATATATTGGTAGTTAGTGTAGCTCTTCATTTGTCTTGCTTGTGTAGGGTTAGAAGGCAGGTTGCTCTGCATGCAGAGTTGCAGTTTTCATGCTGTTATCCATTTAGATGGAGCCCTCTGGTTCACTGATATGGTCTTTAAAATTGTTTTCCTGATTAACAATTGAAATGTCATTAATGCTGAGTTCTCAATTGTTTGACTTTTGACCATTTTGACAGGGAGCAACTGATTTTTGACTGTATGATTGCCAATCTATTTGAGGAGTACAAATTTTTTTCGAAGTATCCAGACATGCAGCTGAGGCTTGCTGCAAATCTTTTTGGTGAGTACTCATGTTGGATTTATAATAAATCTCACACATGATCGTTTTTGTACTTGCTACTTTCATTTGTTTGAATTTTTCCACATGTTTCATTAGCAAGTTTATGGAGAACATTGAATTCTCAGGCTGATGGCTCTATTTACTATCTGATGCATGCTTTTGTATCCCATCTTTATGTTAGTTGGAGATATGTTTTTTTTTTATCTCATCTGAGGTTAGTTCTTGAAGAAAACAACATTTATTTACTAGTTGGATAGAAGTATACTGTATTATACAAATAATTTTTGATTACCAAAGATATTAGTAATTTCTGATGTGCTTTTCACGTAACAATTTCCTCCTTGAATTGCTCCATAATTTTTTGGTTGATTAATTTTTCCCGTTTCTTGTAATTCAGAACTGGTGAGATGAATTTGGATTATTACTGCGTTCTCTGGAACTTAGCAGAAATTAACAAATATGTAGAGGTCGGGTTTAGGTGAGCTGTTGATTTGTGAAGGATGACTAAGAGTGTATAGCATATTATAGCAAATATTTATATTGGAACATAGTTTTGCATAGCTGCTGTAAGGAGTTTAATGAAAATGGCCAGAATAGATGCAGTGGTACTAAACAATAATGGATGCATTACATATATCTATTTTTGTTTGTATGTTATTAGCCTGTAAAACAAATTGCAAAATTGCTTTATAACTTTGTTCTATGTGCATGCAATATAGAGTGTAAAGTTCAGTGTTCATTTTTTTGATTCACTTTCTTGTTATTCTGGCCTATGAGATCCCTACACTGTGCCCCTCTACATGGACCAGGTTAATCTTTGTCCGAAGACCCAAGGACGTGGTTCCTTGTTTGCACCTATTAAGGATTGAATCCTGGGCCTTATGCTCTTTGGAGTTAATTACAAAACCACCACTAAGCTATCCCTGTAGGGTTAACGTCCTTTTGAAGTCTAACGTCAAACATCAAATTTGTGGAGACTTATTCCTTTCTTCTTATGAACTCAAAACTAATTTCCTTATCTGTTTAGTTAATTCATTGATCATGCCTCTGCTTTCAGGATCACTCATCAAGTTTCAACTTGTGACGCATCTCCCACTTGGCATTGCTTTACGAGCCGTTTTAGATGCTTTGAGGAAACCTGCAGATTCAAAAGTTTTTGGCTCTTTTTTTAGTTAAATTCAACAGATAATGTTCAACTTGTTATGTATGTGTTTTCTGTCAGATTAATCTTGCTCTATTTGGTGCAGATGTTTACCTTTGGTACTGTAGCACTACAACAATTTGTGGATCGTCTAACTGAGTGGCCCCAATACTGCAATCACATCTTACAGATATCGCATCTACGCACTCTGCATCCAGAACTTGTAACCCTTACAGAGATAGCACTTAACCAAAAATCCACAGCTCATAATGAACCTGATGTTATCCCAAATGTATCTCTTGATAATCAAGGGCCTGCCATATCAACGACAAATGTAGAGGTAAAGATTGGCATGGAATTCAACTCATGTGGGAGTTATACAGTCTTTTCGCATTAGTTCTGCGAATGGTTATAAAATTGTTGTTTGATATCTCTTTTGTTAATAAAGTTACTCTCTCATATGATTAATTGAACTGGTTTGGTTTTGGTTCACGTAGTTAGCTTGTTTGTGGATTGTTTCTTCAGTGAACCTAATTATTGTCACTAAATTATTTTATTTTGGCATATTTGAGGTAGCTGTTTATGTTGACCTAATATAGGATGCAACATTTTAGCCTCCTTTTTTGCTTGATAAAAATGAGGTGCTAGTAACTTCTCCCTTCTGTAACAAGATCCAAGGGTGTTTGAATGCCTTAACATGAATTTGTCTTCCTTGTTTAGGTCACAGTATGAACTTAAAGATTTCCATTTGCTCTCTGGCAGTTACATGATTATTCATACACTGCCCATAACATCATTTTCTGTGCTCAAGCTCTCAATCATCCTGCTTGGACGATAACTGTCATAAAAGGTTGATCTTTTCAGATCCAAGAAATTTTTGACGAAACTTCTTTATCTTAGATGTTTTGTAACTTAACCGGTTATCCAAGCCATCTAGTGGTCTGATGTATGTAGTTAAGTGATTCATATAACATAAAGTTGAAACTGAACATTCTTTTTGCAATGTTTATGCATCGAACTCTTTCTTTTTGTCAAATGACTCTATTTGAGCTTAGAGGGGCACTTAAATTCAATTTTAAAATACCTTCGGTTCTAAAGTACATGCTGTTATATCTTTTTCATGTAGCATGATCTAAATGTCTGCCACTCGCTTGCCACTTGCTATACATAAGAACACCAGTTCTTTTCATAAGATGTCTAGCTTATTTCTGTAATCTGAGTTTGATGCGGCTCAATTATCTGATAACAAGAACAGATTGTATTTTTAGTAATTCATAAATTCTGGAAATATGTCCCTTAATGATAAAAATGTCATCCCTATAAATCTAGTTAGGATGGGAAGCCAACATCTCAAGGAGTTGTTTTGTTAACTATAGAGACAATTTTCATTTTTTTTCTTGCAGTTTACAGGTTCAACATTTTCTTTAATTGGATCTGGGACAGCACTCACTGGACTGCAGGTCTCTACTGGAATCCAACCTGCGCAGAGGGTTCCAGTTTCACTTGATGAGAGGAAAGCCCCCACTACTCCGTCAAATTATTACAAGCAAACACAACCCACTGTTGAGCAGCCTGCTCGTTCCCTTTCAAGTGAAGTTGCAGTTAATCAGAAGGCAAGCACTGTGAGTCATATTATTCTTGCAAATTGTTCT